>QYSG01005503.1:0-11482 GCA_003988875.1 Lachnum nothofagi
AGACGAGTATCCGACACCAAAGACGCCCCCGATGGCACCGAAGACTGTTACAATGGCTTCATTGTTTGGTGGTGGCACAATCATCACGCCCCCGAGAAATTCTTCGCCCGAGAGATCTCAAATGACATCGCTGGTTGGAAGCCCAATCAGGAGAATCTCGCCAGACCGAATGCCTTCCATGCCGAGCAGTCCAGCGTCCCGTTTAGGATCGATTGCTTTCGTTGAAGAGTGGCGCACAAGTATCTTGTCATTGAAGGATCATCCAAGCGTTGAGATTACTGCGACTGGGATCGATATGTCTACGTATGCTACTTTGACGGTAGATGAAGACCCTCTCCGCACAGTCAACGGCGATTCACAATTCTCGTCTCCTTTCGCGACGCCCTCGGACTCTGGCATCGGCGAAGCTCAAATTCCTGGCCATAGAGGCCGCTTCCTCGCCATTGGAACTAAGACAGGTTCTGTAGTTGTCTACAATATGCGAGGACCTCAATCCACCAATCCAGCACTGACAAACGAGCTCCAGCCAGTCCGCACGATCTACACCGACTCTCCACAGATCTCCTGCCTCGCCGTCTCAGCCCTCTACCTTGTCCACGGCGGCAACGACGGCCTCGTGCAAACCTGGGACCCGCTCGCCTCCTCTCTGCAGCCTATCCGAACCCTCAACTCGCGCTTCTCCTCGCGCGCGCGCCGCCGCCTCGTCCAAGCCGAAGCATCCGCCCTCGGCGTCGGCATCAACCTCTACGCCGCCGGTGCCATCTGCCTGGACTCAGACCCCACTATCCTCCGCGGCATGGTCTCCCTCGGCACGCACCTGCGCTTCTGGTCGTACTCGTCCTCTGCTGCGGATGCGTATCAGAGCAAGAAACGCCGACTCAGGAGGAGTAATGAGCGTGGAAGTAATAGTGCAGCTGAGAGATTCTCGTCGACGGGCCGTGGCGCGCTGATGGATTACATTGCGACGGAGCAGGAGGAGCTGCGTAAAGAGAAGCAGCGCCGTGCTCGCGAGGAAGCAAGACTTACGTCGCGTTTTGGTGTTGGATTCTCAGGCATGAGCGAAGACGAAGCCCTCCGCTACGCGGAACTGGTCTCCGCTGAAGCCTTCCAACAAGACTTGGAGCGCCGCTCCTCTGTTCCCATCTCTGAAACCGGCTACGTAGCCGACTCTAGCGCGATCGAAAGCAGCGCTACTGTTACGCCTGAGGGAAGCGTGCGAGGTCAGTCTAGCAGAGTGAAGAAGGGTGATGAATTCGAGAACGATATCGAGGAAGCTATTAGACTTAGTCTCCTGGATGGCGTTGATGAGGGAGGCAGGAGTCCGAAGGCAAGTGGGAGTGGGGAGTTTGATGTCCCGATCATGGTCAAGCAGAAGAACAAAAAATCTCGCAACCAGCGATCAGCCTCTTCGAGCCCGAGTCATAGTCGCTCCAGTGCCAGGAGAGCGAGCAGCAAGGCGGTCGAAGCTGATGATTTGGAGCTGGCTCTACGCTTGAGTCTTGCAGAGGAAGACGGCAGGAAGGAGGTTGATGGTGTTGGTGTGCTCGAAGAAGAATTCCCAAGTCTTGAGGTGAGAGGGAAAGGGAAGGGGAGGGCTTGAACTCTTTGTTTTGAGTTTAGAGAGAGGGTTTGGTGTGTGGTATTTAGATTTCTTCTGCTTTACTTTAGCCTGCTTCACTTCTCTTCACCTTGCCTGGAAGCTTCTAGCTTAGCGCGAGAGGTGCTACTTTATGATTCAATTCAATGATCTTCGATTCTCACTACTCGACTACTTCCAACGCCGGGAGCTCATATAAACAAACACTCTCTGCTTTCTGGACCGCCAGCGTGGGAAAAACGTTGGCAGAGAACAACGGGGTGTGGAAGGAGGTGTGCCTGTCGAATCCGGAGCTTCAGTAACCTTGCGTTGAACGACTTTTCCCTCGTTCCTGGTTCTCTGTCTCTACGTTCTTCTCTTGAATTGGGCGTAGAGTAAAGCTTGCTGTCAAGCTCTCTTCGGCCGTCATTCCCCTCCCTCATTCACTCGTCTTCCCTCCCCCTTTCTAGCTCTGCCGCCAATCTTTCGCAACTCAAGCATTTCTGCAAACGCCCACCCATATCAAATTTAAGATATATGGCAGCGTACCTCGCTACCAAGCCTGAGTCCCTCGCAAAGGGCTCCTACTTCTTGCGGTTCCTGGTAACTCTAGGGTGGTTTTTTATACCCGCTGCTTACTCCAGCTCCGCGTTAATTAAGCTACTATGAGGGCGTGAGGTACATGGTGGGTAGATTTGGAGGTGTGAGTGGGGAGCGGGGAGGAGGGGTATAAAAATCACCCTAAAGATACCATCTCCTAAGGTTATCACCAAATTACCGAAGACACGTCGTACAAATGGAGTGGTGCCTCCATCCCTCTCATGGGCAATCTTTGCCGGTTTTTTTGGGGCCGGAGAGGAGGGCTTGAGTGAATAGCCGGTCTTGTCACACTGAGTAGTAGTATGTTTGGTGGGTAGTTAAAGTTGTTGTCGGGAGGGTGGAGTGGTTGCTGTCATTTTCGTGGGCTTCACGCTCATCTTCCTTACCAAATTGGCCCGTAGCTCGTCCATCTATCTCCCTACGTAGTCAGACCAGATAATGTTCGTCGCTCTGAGAACCTGCTGTTAAGAGATTTCGAAGTTCCTCCACGTGTTTCCTGGTACCATTTCTACCTAAGTTGTTAGTTTAGATTTCTCGAGGAAGAGGTGGGTTTTATACCGCGCCAGGTCTTCCCGATCCTTGGTCCGTAAGTTGTGTGCAATTTACTACACTTCCAAACCCGCGAGGTTGAGAGGGAGATATGGGTGAGCAAAAATATTTAATGAACCATTGACGAACACGTTGGAAGTTAGAAATCTCGAGAAGTTTTGACAACTCGGAACTATAGGGCTTTGTGCTCGGTTTCCTGCCGGCGCTGAGATATTCTCTAGGTCTGATGGGAAGATATCAAATGTCTGAATGGTGAGTATACAGTGGTAGGTGGTGAAGCTGAGGCTTTTGCGTAGGTTGTTGTCAAGGAGTTTGCTGTCATTGCACCTTATTAGTCGTTCGTTTCGTAGGCCTCCCTGAGAACTATATTCTACGATATTCGGACACATCTTTGCTTCTGGAGGGAGCTGAGATCGAAGCCTTTAGGGAACTTGAGGGGTACTTTCGATAACAAAGGCTATTTCGAGCCAGTCTCTTTCTTGTCTCGGGGCAGTAATTGACAGAAGGCTTTCGAGAAGGATTTTATATCTATGCTCGCCGCTCTGCTGCTTAGCAAGCATTCCCTAGAGAAGTAGAGATGTCTTTGATTCACCGTATGTAGGTTTAAGGCTTATTGAGGTATGAAGACAAGGCTTCATTGGTCTAGAATAATCTAACGAGCAACGTGGACGAAAACGCCAAAACCATGGGAGGCGATGCGGCTTCCGCGGCTTTTGATATTCGTACCTCGCTCATCGGGCTGATGCCAGGTATATATTCAGTCAACCATATGCTTCTGAAATCTTCGAATGGGAGTAGGAAGTGCTTTGCTGTCAAGTGTCTCTCTGCTGTCATTTTCGAGTACGCGTTGACTTGGATCTTTGATCCACCCTACCTTTTCTAGGCAAGAACCAGGAGAGTTTTCAGTAGCAACCGCGGTCTATGCCGAGGTCACTGAAGATGATCGACTTAGAATCCCCGTTGTAATTGGGATTCTATCCAACGCCCTTGCGGTGATTTTTTATCTTGGGGTCGAGGTGGACTTGAGAAAGAGACTGTCGGCCAATGAGTTATACGGGTCGCGCCTACCGCCAATACCTGGTCCTTTGAGCTAGAAGTAGCAGGAACGACCCATTAAATTGCCAAAGTTATTCAGAAAACATCCAAATCAGATATCCGATATCGATTGAGAAATGCCGGGCCTCGCACAGCATCGTTCCTTCCCTCGAGCAGGTCTTCTCCTCGGCGCCTCCTGTGGACGCGAAAGATAACGCAGGTAGTATTGTGGCTAGCTCCAATATATGCAGCAGCATACTCTTTAATTTGCTGGTGATTTGCAATGTTAGTATCAATGTCGTCTAGTGCTGCAATCTACACATTCTTGTCCTATAGAGAACTGAATATGCCAAATCATTGTCAGAATTCTGATTTAAGTTGTGCAAAGCTTTTGAGTTTACATCTCCATCTAAAAGCCCAAGTTGCAATTTCAATTGTCGTTGGCACTTCCTTTGCTGCGTTGTGGCTAAAGCATAACTCACGTGATCTCACCAGCCACACGCGGCAATTTTCGGGGTAGCTTGATCCAACCTCAACCTCTGCTCCTCCCTCGCATCACAGCATCAACCACCCTTCAATTGAACCACCACACCCCACTACCGCCATGATGCGCTCCTCAATGATGCGCTCGACGCGCTCCCTCGCCTCCTCGAACTTCTTCACCTCATCCAGCCGCGTCGCCGTGCCTGCCGCTCAGCGAGCTCTTGCGTACGTGCTTCTCCCACCACCCCATCCCCATTCCCCTCCTAACTCAAACTAACTGATTATCGACAGCTCCCAGAACTCGCAGAAGACGACTAGTAATGGGTAAGTGATTACAGGAATGAGGATGGGATTGAATTGGACATGGAGGAGATGCTAATGGATGTGTGCTGGTAGCCCGATGGTCCTCCGCGCCGGCGGCATGCCCCAGCTAGTGCCCTTCTTCTTCGTCAACGAGACCGTCTTCGCCTTCGGCAGTATCGCGCTGAGCGTCTACAATCTCGAAGCTATAAAGGACGGAGGATAGGATTGATAGGGGATTGGGGATTGGAGTGGAGTGGAGTGATGAATGATGGATGGGAGGGGATAGAGAGATAGGGGGGGGGATGGATGGTGTATATTTAGGGGATGCATAAGCGAATACAGAGCTTTCATTTGTCACATTGATATCCGCTGTGTGAATTCTGGTGCTGTGTTTTCGTTTGGCCTGGTGATGGAATCAACGAATAGCCTGGGCCTCAGTCAAGCACTCATTATGCAACTCAACACTGATAGATTTACGGATACGGCAAATGCTTAACAGCCCTCAAATCGACCACCGACGCCTACGAAGACGCGGCCCATCACTAATCAGGATGCCTTTAACCCCTCGACAAAGTTAGCATCAACATCACAAGGCGGCTGCGTATTTCCGTGCTATGCAACCTCTGCGGCATTGCCTGTTTAGCGTATTGAAGGCAGACAGCAAAGAGCAAACCTTGCTGGAACGAAAGGCTTGTTGCATCAGCGGCGGTCCCTGAGAGAGAGGCGAGGATTTAACTGAGATGGGTCATCACGAGCAGAATATCAACTGGGCCGGTCGCAAATCTCGCAGGTTTCTAAAATCGGTCGTGGACCCGAGGGAAATGAGATGTACGACAATTATGACATCCCGGAATGCCAAAAGTACATGTCAGATGCAGCGGACTCACTATGATACAGCTAAGCATAGTATAGGTAGTTCATTATATGTGTTGTCTTTTGTTGATTGTTTATTGATCTGAAGAAAAAAGTGGTACATTTGAATGGAAGACGAATAAGGCTCGATCAGACAATTTTTGATCGCAAATTATTACATTTGAGCGTTCAGGTCTTACGTTGAGCGACCTGAACCTCCTACAAACACCACTAACACCGCTGCATATGCAGCTACGGCACCAAATACTTCTTTCTTTCCAGCAGTAGTAAATACCTGCACCCATACTGCGAATCCCACAATAAAACTCGTCATAACACCTAACTCGAGCTGCGTCGAGACTTCTGTAGCGTTAGATAGTTTGTAGTCGCTCACCACTGACAATACCCAGACCGCTACCACAAGCAGGCCTATGGCGGCAAGAATGTTGATCACACCAACGACTCTAGAGACTTTCTTCTCGGAAGTATATTGTGTCTCCTCGTCTGAGATTTTGGTGGCCTGGGCAAAATTAGTGGGGCAGCGAGGAACAGGACAAGAGGGGCAGTACAATAAACCACGAGGGAACGAATCTGA
The DNA here is from genome assembly GCA_003988875.1 of Lachnum nothofagi. NCBI lineage: Eukaryota > Fungi > Ascomycota > Leotiomycetes > Helotiales > Lachnaceae > Lachnum > Lachnum nothofagi. The sequence continues at coordinate 5,994 of QYSG01005503.1, forward strand.
GAAATCCTTTGGAGATAAGATCTTCTTCCCCTACTGGGCCTAGAGCCACCATATCTGGTCCGAAGATATCGGCACTAGACCCTATGAATTGAGGCGGATCCTTTCTGTTCGGGCCTTCGAACCATTTTTGAATGGCATTGGTTGTGCGATTAGCGGGTGATGGAATTGCTAGAACTTTTTGTTGAAGAATCAGAGCCTCATCTTGAATACGATTAGACACTGAAACAATGTTACGTTTGATCTACTCACGATACTCTTTCAAAGCTTCTTTCAACTCCATGTTGAGCCTGTATCTTAGATGCATTTTCTCAATCCACTCTTTATTCTCTGCAAGACCTGAATATGGATTTGGTCTGGTTCCCGCAGGGTCCTTCTCTCCTTTCCAAATTTCTTGCTGTCGCCATAATTCCCATTCATGCCCTTTAGTTGCTAATTGCTTCCGGGTTTCGACAGGATCAGCATATCGAAATATTTCCATGTCATCCCACGAGCGACTGAAGTTTCGAACGAGGAAATACGGAACGAATTGGCGCTTTAGCTCGGCGATGAGGGAATTCTGGAGCAGAAATTCTAGATCTTCGATGGTTTGTTCAGCCCAGTGCTTTTGCTGAGCGGGGAATTCATGGGCAGCTTCTGGATCTGGTATAGGATTCCTGAAGTTTCGTTGCACCACAGAATGCCAGGTCCCCACCCTAGAACGCCAGGTCCCACCCCTTTCGAAAATCTCTCGGTGGCGGCCTAGTTGCAATAAGAGATTGTAGACAGCTATTTCGAGTTCAGAGCGATCAATTGCAACGGTTTGTGGTATTCTATTATCGGCCTCTCTTGTAGAGTGGGGTATATCATGTTCTACCAGAGGTTCTAGGGGTCGTAGTAAACACCGGTCGAGATCCGCTAGCCTTTTTGGAAGCTGCTTATTGGACGGTTCTGGATGCGGCAAATCAGTAGGGTGCAGTCTCATGTCTTCTAGTCGAGATTGCAGTCGTTCCAATCGCTTTTGTGGATCGGATCTGAAGGCCTGAAAATCTTCTTCGTCGAAAGTCCGTTGTTTAGCCGTCAATGAGGCGACTCGACTTTGAAGGTAGAGTAGATTTCTTGTTGATGCCGTGCCAAATCTTCTAAATATGGAGGATGATTTGTCTTTGTCTCTAACAATGAATGCTGCGCTCCTTGGAAATCCGGGGAGAAGATCTGGGTCCCAGTGGTATCGTTTGCACGGCCCTATTTGTAACTTCTTTTTCGTTCGTTCACGCTTGACTTTCGAGTCTTGCGTCTTTCCTTTGGCTTTCCCAAGATTGTCTCGAGAATAAAGTTCATTGAGATCTGGCTCGTCTGCCATGACAAGCCGTGGCCGCTGTGCCGGTTCTCTTGCAAACGTTGTATCGGACATACCGGCATGAGATGATCTTCGAGAACGGTCACGTTGTTCTGGCGGCTCTCGTTGCGAACTTGGTCCAGGGTCATTCGAAGACATTCCCTTGAATTCTGGACCTCGTATTACTCGTGTCTGTACTCAAAACCTAACTCTCGCCCTTAGCACTTCGCTCGTTGAAATACCGAGAGGCGACCAAAGAAGAAACGGACTCTTCAGATTGCATAAAGTTGTTAATGTTAGGGGGAGCGGGCTAGGGGGATGAGATTTTCTGCCGTCTTTGCAGGGCTATGTGGCGCCTACAGTCACTAGGTCTTGCGTGTTCAGGAATTTCAACTCATGCAGAACAATTTTTAGCTTGTAAGCTGATTGGTCAGTTGCAGAATTGCGCCTTGAGCTGGGAAAAGCCACCTGCAGAGCCAGCACTGAATAGGCCAGTGGCGCAGCCTTGCAATGTTGCATTAAGGGTGTTTTAATCTACTTCATTCAAGAAGCGTCCCAACCCAAATCGGCGACACCTGAGTTGTAATTATTGATTGCCATGCCCATCTTCATCGGCTCACAATGGTAATAATAATCGATCCTAACGAGCAAGCGAGAAGAAACTGTTTGGAAATGTCCAACTTCTACCTATGGGTAAGGCTGAGACATTAACCTATCCTATCTAGCTAATGGTCATAGGCGCAAAGCAGGGCAGAATCCATAATGCGGAACGTTCACATGGTTGCTAAGGATGGCATTGCTTTTCCTTCTTCTAAGAAGAACATTGAATCAACCTGCACTGGAGATCTTTCCCTAGGTTATGTCGAACTGCAGCTGAATGGCTGTAAACACTGGGCACTTCTCGATACGCAAGCCACAGAAAATATTATAAGCCTTGATGTTGCGAAACATCATGACGGTTTCATCGAGCGCAAAATTAAAAATTTTCGAATGATCGACGGTAGTTTGCAGAGGTCACTTGGCAGAGTCTGGATTGACTGCGGTCTTGCAGGACGAAGTTCTTCGGTGAAGCGAAGGCCGTTTTACGTCTTCGAAACTCTTGAAATGCGGACAATTTTAGGTGTTCGCTTTTTGGAAGAGTTGAATTTTGGGCCGAAAGGCCAGCTCCTTTGGGAAATAGGTCGCCATTCTTACCCAGGAGTTGAGATTCATTTCAAAGATCCTGATGTTTCAGTTCTGGCAGCAATCGACTCTGGTGCTCGACCTAATCTGATGTCTCTTGCGTTTGCCCGGAAGCACAGCTTCCACATACAAGCGTCTCCGTTCACTTCCGTCCGTACGGGTAGCGGATGGGATATTCCGATTAATGAATTCTTCGAGATCGAGATGCGTCTTGCAATACCAGGTGTTACAAATGCTTCCAGTCGAAAATGTAGATTCTTGGTGTTGAACAATCTACCATATGATGTCGGAGTTGGGAGATCGTTCATCACTAGAAATGGACTCCGACACAATGGTGGTGAAGTTCTGTCTTGGACTTTCTTTCATGATGATGAATATGTTTTCTTTGGCATATCCTCCCTGTCTAAGTCGAGCAAAAACCTCTTTCGTCGTCGCTTGGGGAGAAATCCGCTCTTCGATGAACTAGCCGCGTTGGACGAAGTTATACATCAATTGACGGAAAAATTGGCAAATGAAAGGAATAACGCCAAGATCGAAAAACTCCTAAAAAGGATAAACAGTGCCCAGGAAGAGCGTGATAAAATACAGACAGAAGCTAAACTCGCAGGTCTTGGTAAGACTTCATGGCTTTTATGGAACACATGAAAGAGTAGAGCTAACACGTTGCAGAACTGGGCACTTACAAACCCAACAGTGTCGGAATCAATGTTGAGAACGACGAAGAGGACGATGATGGAATGGGAGCAATGTTGAAAGTAGACGCAATAGTTGAGAAGCCTAGGAAATCGCAGAGTAGCTATGCTAATGGTTATGCGAACGGTTACCCGAATGGACACGCGACCTGAATCCAGCACACATACATGTTCATTCCCAAATGACGGATCATCTCATAAGGGCAGGATCTTCAAACTGGCGTTACAGATTCAACTATCTGTCTCTTGATTGAAGATTGCAAACGCCGCTAGAAGCACTGGGGTTGTTGTTGATGTGATGGTTGGTGGTGACTAGGGTGTTAGGATGGATAGTGCAGCTTGTCCCAGGGGCTGGGAAGAACTGTATGAAAAGCTGAACAAATTGACAATACAGTACTGAAATACTGAACGTAAGTCCTAGTAATTTGTGTGCCACCCCTTTGCGTCGATCACTGCTTGCACCCGGTACGGCATACTGTCAGCGCACTGCTCAAATAAAAGTTCAGGAAGCTCGTTAAAGGATTCAATTAGAGCTTCTTCTAATGCCTGGATAGCGGCCTCGCTCTTGCCCATGCCTTCGAGTTCGTCGTGGCTCTTTAGGACCAGATTCTTAAGATGCCACTAAAGATGTTCGATAGGATTAAGATTAGGGGAATAGGGCGGCCAGTCTACTAGTGGTATTCACATATCTTAGACTCGAAACCATGATCCATTACGTATAAATCTGACCGGTGAATCTGCCCTGCCACGAACCAAAAGCATGCCCAGATTATGGCCGAGATGTCCATGGGCTTCTTCTGCTTCCTAACAAGTTTCAAATCTTTACGAAGGAACTCTCTTGTTACTTCATAGATCACTAAAGCGCACAGTTCTCCACAGCCCCTGCCCAGGCTGTAGATATACTGAAATCCCCACTACTGAATCCAGATGTTGACACGATCCAATGAGCAAGCCCACCACTTCCCTCAAAGAAAAACAGCCCGTTGCTCCTAATAAAGTCGCTCTCTTCATCCCAGGCCCCTGGAATTTTGTTCTTTCGATAATTGTTCGTGATCTCCTTGTCATGTACTTTGATCATCACATTATCTTTGCCGGACCCATACACTACCGAGAAACAACGCTCGACACTGGGCCGGTAAGTCATTGTTTCAGCGACGCGGCCTTGTGGATGAAGATCCTGCTCTTTCCGGCAGTATTCCTGCAAATCAATCCCGACAAGGAAGAGGCACTTGAATCATTCCAATATCAATTCTTGCCTATTGCGCTCTCTTTCCCAGGGCCATGTCATAAGCACCAAGTCCAGACATGTGGCGTTGGGTCTATGAATCTCATGGATATCTGCACCTCCTTGAATCAAGTCAGTGATGAATGCGAGCTCTTTAGTGATATCTTCTATAACTTGAAATCGCCACGTCAATCTCAGAGCGGAATACGTGAGCAGTGTGCCTTCAGTCCAGCTAAACCTCTGCTGTATCGCGCTCACTTGAATTGGTCTATTTCCAAGCAGATATCGAATAGTGTCAGTGATATTTTCTGTTGCATAGTGGGATAGATACTGAGCAAGCTTCAGTCCTAGATCAGAAGCCTCTAGGTCAACGACGAAAACTTGCTGTTGTAACACTAGGAATCGATATACTTCTACGGAAGAAATTTGGTGAAACGGGGTAGTGTTGAAGACGGATAGTGCCAAAGGATCGCTTTGGCCAAATTCAACCAATTCTCTGACCGTCTGCAAAGAATCTGTCTCTGGATAGCGTTGAAGTCCTGCGGAGGCTTGAAGCTTGCGATACTCCTCGTTATCCCACCAAAATCCAGCGCAATAAAGGGCTGTCCTAAGAAGAATAATCAGTGTAGGAGCACAAGTGCCTATTTGAAGGCCTCATACTCGGCGTCAATGTTCGCAGCGTTACTCTCAGCACCATTCTCCAAAAGCCAATGACACATTTCGACATTGAGGTTGGAAGCCGCAATCTGTATCAAAATATGAGTAATTATCCAGATAAATTATCAAATCCCAATCTGACTTGAATGAGCCGGATTGACTCACATGTAAAAGGGTAAGGCCATTCGGACAGGTATCGCGAACTGAAGCCTGCCCTTGGGAAATAAGCCTTCTCATTTTGCTCATGTCGCCACAGTTACAGGCACTGAAAATAGGAGACTCGATAGGAACAATCGGAACTGGAGTGAGCACGTATTCGGGACTATTACACATATTGATGATCCTTAGTTGTAGGCCGGCCAAAGGCACATATCGGCTGGGGAAGAACCGCCATTCACGAATCTGGCGAAGAGTTCCT
>QYSG01005514.1:0-10563 GCA_003988875.1 Lachnum nothofagi
TTGGTTCTATTGAAAAACAACATCAATAATGAAATAATCAAAACTATCCTAGTTGCGTTAAAAATATGATGTATATGAAAGCATCCGACAACTCGATAGAAATCCTTTCCCCATTACACTCGTGCATAGAAAACAAATTCGGACCAYCAAYGTATCACTTTTCATAACTCATCGCTTCAAAGATTCGCAATACTATATCCCATCATCAGTTTGCTTAAGTCCTATGACATTCAAGTAAGACTTCCAATTGGCGCARGTGTTAKCCAAYACAGTCTGATTCACTAATGCAYCGATTTCAGAAGATTGCTCAACAAATTGAAGAGCRAGGCCCAGATTCTGGTGCCAGCCAATGTGGCAATGTACCAGCCACGTGCCCGGGTTATCTGCAAGAAAAGCAAGAACAAGAAAGCCTTGAGCAGGAAGCATTGCGACATCTCGTCGTGGAGGATTGGTCTTGTGGAGTGTTGGTGCAGCGCTGGCGTAGGTGCCAACTCCTTGGGCGAGAACATAGAAGTCRTGTCCTGRGWATCCATGATTARTAAGTAATTCGTAGGATGTTTACGTGCACAACTAACCGTGAAGATGTATCGGGTGAGTAGCCCCGCTTGTTTGCTCTAAAATGAGATATGTCCAGTCACCTTCCGTAGGGACTTTATACACATTATCCGAGGTGACGAATGATTCATTGTYGTAGACCTGCATCAATGTCGGATTTGACCAGTCGAGATTCAATGAACTGCCAGCTACAAACCAATAAACGATACCCGAAGTATCGTTYGCAGCTGTCCCCACTGTAACTTCCAAGTCTTCTGTGATATTTGCGGAGCCAGCATCGAGCGATAGGTAAGGCACAAGCGTTGCCAGCTGGGTCATGTCGTTACATGAATCTGTATAGGCGTACYYGGTCGTGGTGGGATTAGCTGTGCTRGATGCATCGTAACGGACGATYCCGAGGATACCATTCACGTTGTTRTTGTTACTACACGAAACTTGTGGGATGGCCCGCATCCAATAGTTGTTTGCCGGCTCTGAAGCGTTGACAAYCACATCGTAGCGTTGAGCTAGTGGAGAARGGGTCAGTTCAGTCTGATCATTCATAGGGAARCTTGATCATACCAATTCCCATGCTTATGATCGTAGTTTCATACGGCTCTATAGGAACAAAGTCTATGGCGACTACCGTCATAGTGTGATTGTCAATGGAGAACTTGAAGTAGGTATCGATAGCGACATTGACAATCCCAAACTTGTAGCTCGTTCCAGAAACGAAAGYTTGTTCAAAATACGCGCCGGACGTGTTCCAAACATTTGTGCCATTGATGAGACCGGTATCTAATGTCGGCGGGCCGATTAACTCATCATACTGAAATAATGACGATGCAGTTACGTGTGACCAGTCTTGGATGAAGAGATTCCCAAGATCAGTATCGTAGTTTGCAGACGTAGGACCATTGATATGTATTCCACCAAAGACGCCGTCCCATGCTTGAAGGGAGTAGTGGGAGTGATACCAAGACGTGCCATACTGGGTTGCCCTCCATGTATAAGTGTAGGTCTCACCAGGTGCCGTAGGGCACTGTGTAACAGATACAACTCCATCATTTTGAAGAGTATGRTTYTGACGGAGGCCATGGAAGTGGATGGAAGTCCCATTGTTGGTAAGGGTGTTAGTAACATGAACAACGACTGTATCACCCCAGTCGGCTTCAATAGTAGGGCCGGGCAGTGTGCCGTTGACGGTCAAGACAACCCTTTCYACACCGTCTGGAGCGAGAGTGGTGTTGGTTACCTCCAACCAATACTGAACAAAATTTTAGAATGTTCTGTATACGCCAAGCGGAATCTTACCTCCCGGGTAACGCCAGTATCAGGAACTGTCTGRTAATAGTTGGTTGAGATGTCATAAGCCCCCCAGCAGCTTCTATCAGTAGCGGAGTTGGTACATGTTTGCCGCTGATTGAGTCCATGAGGATCGTGGTATGGAGARGCCSTGACTAAAGACGAAAAGAGAGCAAGACCAGAAATATKTATAAGGGAAAGACAGGARAAGAACATTGTTACRGTCTTGATGAATGAGTCTCWATGAGCAATGGAGAAGAAAATGAATGYAAATGAGATATTAGATGAAGAGTAGAGAATAACATATACTTCTAAAGATGAGAGTCCTCTCAAYACATGGTCAATAGGTGTTCGCGTCAGCCTGCAAGGTTGCTGGCGGAACTGATACGAGTTTCTCATAGAATTGAGAATTGWGCTCTCCACATTATCTTTCTCGTGATGGTGATATTCCCAACCTCGATAATTGATTCATGCAGTGTGACGAGTCTAAACTCTATCCAATCGAGTCTCAATATTCAATGGYTGACAATCGTGATTGCTAACCCGGTAGTTCCACGTACTCTRAGTCGCAAACGTTCTCGTTATGCTTGGATGAAGCACATACTCAGCCGCTTTATCCGTCGCGGACAGTTCCAAGAACACTTTAGACTCGATATGGGAGCCCGAAGCAGATGAAGGTGGGGTGAAATTTCCAAGACATTGTAAGGGATTTTCTAAAGAATTGCGTGGTGTGTCAAAGCATCGGTCATGAAGAGTTCGCACGAAGTAAGTTAACACCCCCTGCAGGGGGTGTTGACTTACGCGTTACGCATTCTGTAATTTCCTGAAAATCCCTGAGTCTTCGATGTTGGAGACATCTATTGTTTCTATGTTTASTAATACAAAATCAATTTTATATTCTCTGTTTAGTATGAAGATACTAAGCCRAACTGGTCCAATATATATATGAACAGTTGCTAGCTAAGCGAGCTTATTGTTTATAAGGCTCTTTTTGAAGTAGTGCGCTAAGCTTGCCAGTACAACTACAGCCCTTGACTCCATGCATATCTAGTGCAAYACCTTCCTAAAGTAATCGCATCGATCTCTTTCATTCTATAAACCTCACATTTTTTATTTTTTATTAATTTTGTAAGTAGAAATAGGAGATAGCCTTGTTCCCTTAACAGTCTRAATACTTCCCCACACCAGGAATAATAGTGTGGGGTAATCCTTGGACAACCCCCTACCGGGGATCTGGGGAACACGCGGAGTTGGTCAATGCGCTCGGGGTATTTTTCGGGCCTTTGCCARGTTTCCAGGCTTTCGAAAAGTCGACGTCCTTGTAATCAATTGAAAATATAACCTGGATTTGWGATATAAAAATCAAGCAAGTGAAGGAGGATCTGATTAACTAGTCATTCATAATTCAAAATGYTTTGAATTTATTTCTAGTCGAAATGCCCTGCACGTATGGACTTGTAGTGGTGAGCTCGCACTGTAAGCTTCAGGCCAGCTTATTAATATTCGTCCGCGGACTCAATCCGAACTCCTAAGGCCTAGGATCCCCAGCCCGAGAACTAATGACGCGCCTCTACATCGTCACCACAGCCCGAATAGTCCAACTCCGTTTCAAACTTTGGCTTCTCATAGGACGGAACGTTGTAAACGAAGTCTCGTACCGGTAGTGCCATGTTCACACGCTAGGCATTTTTAACCCTTGAAGCGAAATGAAATTGCCGGAGAACATGGGGTTCGTTCCCGCGACGCGTTAGCATTGTACGCAAGGTGGTATGCCTCTATCAATAAAACGAGGTAAAGTGGATTTTCGAGCGTCYAGGATAATGCGGGGCAAATGAAGATCGGAAAGTTCTGAGAAAGCGAATAGTGTTCTAGAGCATGCCTCCAAGATTGCTAGAAGATACCAGCTACTTGCAAGCCGCTGGGAAGATATTGATTTGAATGACGARTCTACTGGCTGRGCTCTGGGTGTTGCTATTTGCCGTAACTCTATAAGTTATTTCCAGCATCCATTCTCTTCGTCCTGAAATTGCCAACTTTATTCCACTCCTTCACTGTCTTTGCCACGAAAAAACAAAAATCTCGAGAKTCATCATGTTTTCGAAGAACTTCTTCTGCTCRGCCGGCCTTCTACTTTGCTTCGGTCATTTCTCGCCAGTCRTCGCTGCCGATCCATTTACCCTATATGCGTATGGAACAAACATCACTGGYCTGCCGGTATTCTATATGAATTGTAAGTGACCGTTGTTGGTAACGCACTTCCTGCTGACGGCTGGTAAGCATTGGCATATATTGGTTACGAGGTTCCAAGCGGGCTGGATGGAACGAACATTACTTGTATGTTGATGYTTACCTTGTTTCGATTATTGCTAATGTCTAGTCACCTTGAATGACACCAGCCTCTATTGCCAGAAGAATACCACKGCTGGAGGCTCGGGATCGATTACTGGGAACCCAGTATTCTACGTCGATTCCTCAACAGGCGCTACTTCGCAAATTGGATTCACCACCCCTGGCAACGATACTGCTGGCTCTACTACCAGCTTCCACTTCTTAGGGACAGATGTCTATTGGAAATCAACAGACGGAACTTTACAAGCGAGCTTCTGGGCTACCGTGACTGATATGGACAACGTTTGGAAGCTTATTTGGAATGAACCGGACAAGGTGCTAGATGACAGCACTCCGGTTGTTATCCAGACTACACCTCCGCCGTCTGGACAGTAGTGTGTTGGACTTGGTCTGTTGTGAGAGATGTGCTCTCACGTAAACGAATTGTACGGAGGGAAYCAGATGTCATGTGGGGTTAATGATCTTTTGCTTATGTTGTACTGATATATGTCTTTAGTGTTTTTCAAATGGAGTATTGAGCATCTCCTATGTGCTCCGTCGCTATCATCATTTATATCATGTAGACCTCCCCTACCAAAGCTTGACTCGCTTCTTTTAGGTGGCAATCACCCACTAAGCTCACTCRTTAAATTGCTCCATTGAGACATCGGTGGGCGTCTTGTAATTGTGCCAAGGCTCCAGGTMGTTGCGTGAAGTGAGTAATGTTATCTAGGATAAAGGCTGCTTAGAATCATTGGATAGTCGCTTGAAATTGCGTCGTGTTATCAAGGGGGKACTAGGAGCGCAGGACTAATACCATTTTTCTGTCAGTCAGCCTGAACTGAAGGCTGTAARTAAACAATTTTTCCGATTTTTTCGCTAGTAAGAGCTTTGTAATAGGGAAGGTCGACTTCAAGCAAGGATATCGCCAGAATATGACCTTCGAACCTTTAATGCTTCACTTYCCAGGCTTTTTCTTGCTTTCGAATCTTCCACTATTGCGCCCAGCAGTACTATTGATCCCGCTGTCTGGCCGTGTGGTCTGTTTCTGTTGTACGRAGTCATTTACGTGCACGTGAGTRACCTCAATTGACTGTTTTCAACAACATGATTTCAATAGCATTGATCAGTCACATTGCACAAATCAAACTAGGACTCACAGAGAATGTGCTTTTTTGAATTCACAAAAGGAAATTGAATGCCAAAGTYGTTCAGGTTATGGGGACTACCTAAATATCTGCAATTCCCCAAAGACGGCCATTCTCGTACTTGATCCAATGCCTTGAAGATCGTCATAAAGTCAAAGATAAGGCCAAATGAATCTATTTAGAACCAGACGGTAGATTGAGAGAATTCGATATTAGAGAATATTCTACTGAATCTATTATCCTGGAGACAAAGTATGGTACTTCARTTCACCCGCCTGTTTAGCCGCATAACGTCTTCTGAAATTTATCCTCGATCTTTGCTATCCTTCTTCTATCCATGCACACACGTAGTCATGGGAGGCGAACTCCCATTCAAACCACTACGTGGTACTACAAGTCGAATTACGACGAAGTGTGGGAGAGCTCGAAGTCTCAGGGCACATTGAGACAAAGTGGGCCGACGAGATCGTGAAGCATTTCAACGTCGCCAAACGCGACAAGCCCGGCCAGAGGCACTACGAGCCATGTTATGCCGAGGCTGAGACTTATGGATGCTTTTGTAAGCCGACTTCGTTCCCAGAGTCATACCATTAGTAACGAGAAATAAGGCGCAAGCCGTTTCCAGTGGGACAACTACAGCTTCCTGAAGAAACGGATCGTCYCTTGGATCAGCTTATGGAGGCCAAACAGATCATTGGCGAAGATCCTTTCCTAGCAATGACTACTAGCACCAAGGCCAAGATGACAACGCTGGCCTTTGCCTGGCGAGTCTATTTGACACGATAAAAATCACATATTGTGGCGATTAGTCTTTCGGCTAAGTTCTCTTAGCGCAGATCTTTTAGTAATCTGCTGCGCACAAAGACAGCTCCGCACTTTYGTAATTAGTCTAATAACTACTGCTTTTACCCTCTATTGAAGTGCCTACTTTAATCGTACGCTAGCATGACGCCTCCGAATACCTATCCTCTATACATATCTAACCCAGGCTGCTGATGTATTTCCTTGAAGTCTCTTCTCAAGGTCACAGRTGACCTAGCCAGCTACATCGAGGTGATTAAATTAGCCGCTGACCACCCCACCGTAATGGCAGGCACGCCTTTTCTGAGACAGAACTTCGTTGCTCACTTCCGAAGGTCTTTACGCAACCTTCCATACTCCAACTACTAATTCTAGCCCTTATCCGCAGAGCATCGCCGTTGCCATCAATCTCGCTACGTCTCTCTTCACAGCGTCAGCTCCTCCATTGACGTTGTTCCACACCAAAGTCATCTCACTTTTGCACCCAGCAGCATCACAATCAATATGTCAAAGAAGTTTCAAGTATCAACAACCTTCTCCACGATCTCATCTAGGTTAGACTCCTTTGGAGGGCGTCAGAAATATTTCCTTCCGAAGCAGCTAGCAACTCCAMAGACTTCAACGACCCCGCGCGCCAGTCTTCAAAACCTGCTATGGCCAATGATACATCGACCGACAATCCGCCGCCTGTTCCGTCTCCCCCTCCCCTCCCCCTGAACAACACCTCCCTTCCATCTGAGCCATCCTGCCCGTCCCAAATCAACTCCCATCCAACCGCCTCTTCCCCATCACCATTCCAATACCTCGGTTAACCGATAGGTTGAAAGAGGTGGTTGTGTTCAGGGCAGCAGACATTAGAAACATCTGAAAATAGACGATATGAAACTAAAGTCCCCCCCCCGGTAAAAAGGTTAGCACAATACTCGAAACGTACCCTAGTGATTACCGCAATAGGATGGATACCAGTGCTGCTTCGCCACAGCCAATTGCAACCCCGTACGGCTATTAAGCCTCATTTTTATATTTTATTCCTTTTTCGGTATAAATATTAATGCGGCAAAGCTAGCACGGCCGAAAGCAAAGAATAGAGCTTCAATTGCTTTTTTAGGCCAGCACCAATTAGCCTCCAATAGCCCCCAAATGATGCTATTCAAGGGCCCTTGTATGTATAAAACAGTTAAAGCGTCAATTACCTCTTTTGGACGTGCTAACCTTTTTACCGGGGGGGGGACTTTATAGCCGATTCTGAAAAGGGGCTAGAACAGGATCCCCTGAGCATGGTCCGGCTGACTCATCAGCGGGCTCAGGGCTCGGCTCAGGTTCGAGCAGCGATCACTCAGGACCAAAGACGGAACTGAGATTATACTGGTATTATGCGATATAACCTATATCAGACGATTCTCTCTAAGAATTAAGACCCCTTTATTGACATTCAGGGCCAAACTACAGTCGGAAAGGCTTGCATAATGGCTAACGCAGCCCTAAACTAACCCCCTGCGTTGCCTCTCCAGTTAACCCTGCACGCCCCAGTTTTTAACCTTTGTTTTTCGTGGCTTTGGAAGACACATTGTGGGTCCGAGGCGTCAGACATGGGATCGCTTTCAGGGAAGCACAAACTGCATTGCTGACTCACATCATGCGATGCCACAATGCGCAACTAAATTCTCCGATCAGCCTCAGATGTGTTTGATATTTCTCCTTTTAGATGAATCGATCTTATCTCGTCCCAAATGATCGCTAGTGATGCTTATCAGTGCATTGATTAGACAGGATATCGATCGCCTTGCATCTCGCATCTGAAAATATCCTCACTAAGTATGATCGTTCGCAGGGTCGGACGAGTCTCTTCTCTTTAGGAAGAGACGAAAACTTCCACTATGTTCCAGAAGGTTTCAATAACAGCATCCCCATGTTTGTTGTGTTAAAGGGACTCATCATTTACTTCAAAGCTAAGTACTGCCGTCGCTCGTTCTCTGCCCAGCTAAGTATCTTGTTTCTTTCTCRACCTACACKTTCTTTTCATCATGGTGGCTTCGGGACTGGGTCCCACTRYTCTTGCGGTAACATGGTCGGAGTTCGCAGCTGGAACCGTCTTGATGGCGCTGCGCATCTATACTAATAGCTTYATTATTCGGCGTTGGAGTCCTGACTTCTGGTGGGCGTTCGTATCATATGTAAGTATGTACTTCTGCCTCCAACCATTACCTAACGTCGCAGATCTGCGCGATTCTCTCATCGGTCTTCCTCACTATCTCTGTCGACTATGGAATTGGCGACCATTTCTCTCCCACGATGCCTTCATCAAATCCTGATCCTCAATCCCAACTCTACCAATTAATATTCACRACCTTCTCCATTCTCGCCATCGCCTTCGGTAAGATGGCAGTGATTCAATTCATCCTCCAACTAGAAGGGACCAAGCGGAAYGGGAAACGCATTCTGTACTTCTGCGCGGCCAGCAATTGCATTGTCAGCATCATCTTCATACCTCTGCTCTGGGCACAATGCASACCTGTGAACAAGATCTGGAATCCCAGTATCGCAGGAACGTGTTCTGGCACGAAAAYATAYACGACCTTCGCATACTTCCAGGGAAGTTTTGGCGCAACCTTGGATACTGCGCTCGCGTTGTATCCTGCCATTATGCTTTGGCATCTGCAAGTCAAGCTCCACGTCAAGCTCGGTTTRATTATCTTGTTTGGGTTTGGTATTGTGTACGTTTGTCCAAAYTGTTGGTGAGCATTTACTGATCCTTTCAGTGCTGCCATAACGGCTGTGGTCAAGACTGTGCAGATCCATACMATCAAGGCRATGCAGGACACYACGTTCCATCAAGGTTATTTAGACATCTGGACAAGGTAACCATTCAACGACTCCTCAAGTACCTAGCTGAAACATATAGCACCAATGTTTGGGTCGTCTTCATCGCCAGCTGTATTCCCACYATTCGTCCCATCCTCGCCCGATTCATACACAAAGTCACTGGGAAGGAAGGCAATACCGCGATAGCGTCTGGATACATCCACGAAGCTACATTGAAAGACGGCTCAGCCAAGTCTGCACAAGTTCGAGCATACAGCAGAGTATACACCGGGGGACAAGGAAGTTGGAATGCTGCGACAAAGAATGTGTCTGGAAGTAAGGAGAATATCTTGCCTGGCAAGGGAGGGATCGTTTTGACGACCGAGTATCGGGTCAAGTATGAGGAGAGTCAAGACTCGTTGAGCGAGAAGGGCTTTGCAAGGGCTGAGTCTTGGAAAGACGAGAAGTAGATCGGTCAATGGCACTCACAAAATCTCGAGGACCAGAGAGATATCATTGTGTACCGGCTTCGATGCCTCAATTACCAATCCAGTTCATGTCATCTTTCGCCAGAGATGTGACAGCRGCTTYACATTCAATCCTAAGACTGACYRACTATCATACACTTAGAATAATAGATGAGGAAAGAAGAAAAAAAAGGAGAARGAGAGTAAGGATCCAACGGATCAAGCTGAAACCCCTGAAACCCCACCGGCCGCACGCTAGCCAAGGCCATGACAAAGCACTCTCTTGCCCATAGTTTGGCAAACGGTTCCATTAAATCAAGTCACTAGCCCAGGCCCCCGTTTCACCTTCCCCCCTTTCTTTAGCGCACCTTCTTGTAACGAGCCTACGGCTTGTGCTGGATGCGCTGGGTGGAAGTAGGAGCGTGCGAGTCACGTGGGTCAAGTATAAATAAGGAGCTAGCGGTGGCTGTTACTATAAAAAAAACAAGAGTGAACTTTATTTGAGTTAAGCACGAAGCTTCTATCTAAGGAGTGACTACAACGAGACTTATATAGAACCTTCGTGGTGCTTACCGTGCTTGGASCTCTGGACCTTTGCCGGYCCATAAGTCCATCACGTGATCTATCCCAGATCGGCTCTCTTCCCCTGAACACACTTGTGAAGAGTTGAGCATGGTAGAGCCGAACCGTAGGTAAACAGCTTGAATGGTCTTGGCTGTCGTTGAAAACGCGATTTGGGTATTTCTTCCTCCCAAGATTTCAACACCGCAAAAATGGATTCCTTCCGTGAGCGCAACGTCATTTGCTTCTCTATCCTTCTTATTCTTAAACTTCGAGAAGTACTTGTCGCTGTATTCCGGCAGGATAACAACATACTCGATCTCGCACACTGTAGCCCTGCGGTGCGCTGGCTAGTACAGGCGGGCGAAAGGCTCCAGCTCGCTGCTGTTGACTTGATTGACGAGAAAGTCACGCGTTTGATGGCTGCTTGCTAGCTACGTGACATGGTGGCGTATTGTGGGTATTCTTCGTGGGGTAGGACAGATAGGATTTGGAGGACGATTTCTTGTACATTGGATACTTCTGGAAACAGCTCTGCGAGTGATCGAGGCATGTTGACGGGCTGCCGTCTTGTCATGGTGAGGCTGTCGGAGCTGGATGGAATGATGGGAGAACCT
>QYSG01005558.1:0-19521 GCA_003988875.1 Lachnum nothofagi
AGCAGGGGGCTACCTACTGATTCTACACACATTTGAGGAACTAAGCTCGAGTTCCGAACAGTTAGTTCGCTTGCTTTCGAGGGCGAAAGACGAGRGAGACTGGGAGCTGTGCAAGGAACTTGCGCGCTTCCTAACTGCTCTGGATGAAAGCGGTGCTACACTACTAGAAGCYCTRGAGATGGTGGACCTGAAGAGTCCGCAGAAAGACCGCGAAACTAATAGTTTCATGTTCGAGGGGRCTAAGCTCAAGGTACCACAGCCGACAAAACATGTATTTCAAAGTATGAATGGGAATCCAAACAGCGATGAGGAACGCTCTAGCGTCAGCAGCCGCAGCCCTCTAAGCATCGAAGGGCGAGATTCTGCGGATTATTTCTCATCTGCTACTGCAGGTACTGGATGACACAGCGTTTTGGATGGCATGGGTTGGCGTAAGGTAGCATTGTGACTGGATCCGGATCRGAATTGGAATAGAATAATATCCCTCCCTTTTGTGAACATTTTCTCAAGTTGAGCTTCTTGAACGTGATCGCACGTCCGACCTTGTAAATAATTAGAATGATTATAAAGRCACGAGTAGATTCTAGAAAGAGTGAATTGTAAACGTTTCCATAGGTGCACGGCCTGGAGTGCTTCTGATCTTAAAAGGGGGTAGATTTTGCCTAAGGCGGCAAGTGCTGTACGGAGTACCCCTCCTTGAATGACTTCGCTTCCTGCCCCAGAGCCTCACCACCAATCTACTCCCGCCAGCCTCGGGATTCTTTCCACAACACCGCCAGCCAACGTTGCCTACACACTGGCAGGTGCCTCTGCAGCACTTGCTACAAGGCGACTGTGAATTATGGACGACTTCAACAGCGAGACGGACAGCGACTACACCAGCTACTGGAGRGATTGGGTGAGTGCCAACCTTTTCATTATASTTTGATCGCGGCGCGCGCTTGCTCCACAGGCAGGCACAACTTTGAAAATGGAGGGAGCAAAATATGGGAGGAGCTACAAGAAAACTTTCCACCGTACGATGTCAACTTCTCTGTGTTACCACCCCGCGCCTATCCACGAGACTTTCGCGAACCTCTCAATCCGCMGGAAGCAGGCGCAAGCACTAGGAAGGACAGGACACTGGCTGCTTATTGTATTTGATGTGGTTATCTACACCTAGCACGCGGTGTTCGTCGTTCTACACAACAGGGGAAGCACGGCGTTTTCTAGTCTTCCTAGAGACCGTCCAAGGCTACGCTTCACGAAGCGGCCAGGGGACCGTTACTACTCTATTCCACATGGCATCAACACGGGCGCGTCGGAAGGCTTTTGTATCAGAATCGGAATCTTTATCACCCCCTCTATCAGAAGTCCYGCCGCTTCCTCCATCAATACTTCCGCCAGTCCGTCCGCCCAGGCGCGATGTCCAAACCTCTATGCTGCCTTGCCCATTATTCGATCTGGGCACCTGGGAGCTTAATTTCCAGCGCGTGGTGCATTTGTCATTTCGAATGATTTTTCTTGCTAGTTTTACTAACTTGTCTGTTTCCAGTTTATTTCCTCAAGAGGCAACGAATACTTCTGCGAAATTGACGAAGACTACCTCACGGATCGATTTAATCTGACGGGCCTGAACACCGAAGTTCAATATTACCAATATGCGTTGGACTTAGTGACGGATGTTTTTGACCTGGACTGTGACGATGAGATGAGGGAGACAATCGAGAAGTCAGCGAGACATCTATATGGACTTGTACATGCACGATATATTGTCACCACGCGGGGCTTGGGAAAGATGGTTTGTTATCCGGATAATCCCAAATAGGACACCAATGCTGACGGCTACAGCTCGACAAGTATAAGAAAGCAGACTTTGGCAAATGCCCTCGAGTAATGTGCAAGTCACATCCCCTCYTACCCATGGGCCAATCAGACAATCCCAATACCACAGCAGTGAAGCTTTATTGCGCGCGATGCGAAGACATTTATAACCCTAAATCCTCTCGGCATTCGGCCATAGACGGCGCATATTTYGGCACGTCGTTCCACAACATCATATTTCAAGTGTACCCGGCGCTCATCCCAACGAAGAGCAGCGAACGATACATCCCACGCATATACGGCTTCAAAGTGCACGCTCCAGCCGCCTTAATACGTTGGCAAACTGCTGAGAAAGACGACATGCGGAAGCGACTGCGGAAACTAGAGATCGAGAGCGGGTTCAAGGACGACGAGGAAGATGTTGCGTCAGGAGACTCGGAATCGGAAGAAGAGGTTGATATGGAGGCTTTGGAGAATGGGGAGATGGAAGGAGGGGACCTGAAGGTTTGAGAACGGGGAAAAGCACATGTGGGGGTTATGATGCGTTACGTCTTACTTCTTGAAAGGTCTAGGGAGGAGGAATTCATGCACTGCCTGGCGTTGGAACAAATGGACATGGCGCAAGTATCCTCGTCGGGAATGGCATGCATAGAAAGTGTTTGCTAATATTAAGAGTTTTTATTTGCTAACCTACAATGGGTCTCACTGTGCTCGTGAATGTTTGGTGGGAAGCCGCCTTGGGTTCAAAACGATCGTGGTGGAGTTGTAGGTGCAGCCACAGTGGCTCCTGAGTAGCTCCTGATTGGCTGACGAGACCGGTCGTGCGCCTCGACTCCCAAAACTCGCGCAATCCTTCTCACACGCRGGCAGGAGAGAAGAGAATATGGTGCGACAGAACGCGCATCTGGTTGCACGCTAACAAGCTTTGGGCTCTTGAGGTAAGCTTTTCTTGATGCCGATCCTAGCATTCTGACAGCCGACCGTCCATCCAGCAGACTCGGATGGCAGCGCAGTAACGCACTTAGACACTTRGACACCCAGACAGCTGGACAGCTGGACAGCTGCGGGCCGTTTTCTCAGCATGGTACCGGGAAGCCCCTCCCTCCCTTCCTGGAATATTTTGAGCAAGTTTTCTGTGGCTTCTTGCGATTGTTTTATTGAATCACGGCTCCCGGTCCTTTGACGTTCACGTTCCGTACCTCCTTCCCGCCTTCTCATACCTCCTACTGTAAAAGGCTCGAGGCTGCATTTTTCCTTGGGCATTTCTATCTGAAGCAATTCTGATATGCTGTTGATCCTTCTCAACGCATGATTTCTTCTCCGACTATGCCTGCTTGACTAACATAGGCCTCTCTGTTCCGAGAACGCAACACTCAGCCAAGATGGACATGGGAGGTTCGATGATGATGGGCGGTGCCCCATCGGATTCCCCATTGAACGCTTCGGGCATCGATTTCTCGAATAGCACGCAAGCCTCGATGTTCCTGGGAGAGATCCTCGATGACACCGAATTTCAGGTCGATGGAAATATGTATGCAAGGGACTTTTGGTATGGAGTATGCGGAGTCATTGGGATTTGCGCTATCTTTAATATCTTGCGAAAAGTCACGCTCAAGTCGAGGTGCGTGCGATTTTCTACAGAGCTTTATTTCTTTGCTTACACCTACAGATTGACAGCCGCCGCAGCAAACAAGCCTCGGCCAGCCGCACCACCCAACGCTTTCTCGCAGGCCATAGCTTGCATTACGGCCATCTCTCGTGAAGCAACGTACGCGCAGTATACTCCTCTGAACGCTCGATTCCTCAAAGTCCCACCAGTTGGTACAATCGCACTTCTGATAGTGTACTTGGCGTGGGTCATTTTGCTGGAATTCGTCGAAAATAACGTTGATGGAGCACAACATTTCACTTCATTAGGAGTGAGAGCTGCGTGGCTGGCAGTTGCGCAGGTGCCTCTTCTGATCCTATTGGCCGGAAAAAACAATATTGTTGGCTACATGACAGGAATTTCGTATGAACGGCTGAACGTCATACATAGATGGGTATCGAGGGTATTGCTTCTCCTCGTCACTTTCCACCTGATATTCTTGAGTCTTGCATGGAATGCATACGACTYAGGACCACTGGAATATGCGACAGACTCCTGTATCCCAACTGGATGGGCAACTTACGCTATCCTGCTATGGATGAACATCAGCACCATTGCTCCTATCCGAAATCTCTCTTATGAATTCTTTGTTATTCAACATATCATTACATTCTTCGGATTTRTCATCGCCGTCATGTTCCACCTACCATCTACCGCTCTTTACAGCAGAGTATACATTTATATACCCATTGGCTTGTATCTTTTAGACAGGATCATCCGATCGTTGAGATACGCCTGGAACAACATACGACCAGCCCGAGCTGTGTTGACGGCACTAGAAGGTGGAGTGACGAAGATACGAATTCAAAGCAAGTCGATCAAGAAATGGAGACCTGGATCTCACGTTTTCTTATCTGTGCCTAAATTCGGCATAGGTCAATCGCATCCTGCAACCATCGCCTCTACACCTCATTCCCATGGAGGTGATCTTGTATTCATTCTCAAAAGCCACAAGGGCTTCACGTCTCGACTACTCAAGTCCRCTTCTGATTCAAATACGTCTCTACTCCCGACCCAAACGTCAGCTTCMTCGAAATCCTCCCAAATATCTCACCTRTCACTCATTGATGGACCTTACGGAAGCTCACACTCAGACTTCGCAGCTTTTGATAGCATCTTTCTCATCTCCGGCTCAACAGGAATCACTTTCACACTCCCTATCCTTCTAGATATCTCTCACCGCGTACAAGAGGTCAAGCTCCCATTGAAGCGCGTCACATTCCTATGGATTGTCAAAAACACATCATGGACATCTTGGATCTCGTCAGAGCTTACAACAGCGGCCGATGCTCTTCGCGGTGCTGGTGTTCAGCTTGATATCCGGATTCATGTCACTTGCGACGATAATTTCACCAGCGGGGAGATTTCAGGAGATATCAACAAGGACTGCGGTTGTAATTGCGACAAGAGCACTGGTCCTTGCTGTTGTGTGAACGTGACCGAAGACAGTGATAGTATCCGAGAAGTAGTGGACGAGAAGAGCGCGACAGCTACTCCAAAGGGCGTCGAACTCAGCCTCCAAACTCGCTCAAATACACTTTCAAGCAACATGTCTCTCTCTGGAGTGAGGTCGAGTGTCTTGCCCTGCGCTACATTCCACAGCGGGCGGCCCAACTTCTATAACCTGTCGTGGGACATTTTGGAGAAAGCGGAAGGCGAAACGGGAGTTGGTATCTGCGGGCCTCTTGGCTTGAGTGCGGATGTGAGGAGGACAGTGGTTAGGTGCAGCGATGAGCGAGCTGTGCATAAGGGGACTGGTGCTCAGGGAGTGTATTTGCACGCTGAGTGTTTCGGCTGGTAGGGAGGGTCGGGCTCAGAATGATTTGCTATTGTTATTAGACGGTGCTATTGGACTGAAATCTACGGGACATGAACTTTGAGACTTGGGGAATCATRATGATACGTGCAGAGCAGTAGAAGGTACATCAAAGCAGAAARTAACGCCCATAGCCAGTCRATAGCCTGTCTCGCGGTGGACACCAAAAACCTCACTCATTATGCCGCATTTTCATTGTCTCACTGCGCTTGGGACATTAAAATTAGTGCCGCTTGTTCTATACAGYGCTAGTCTGTGCAGAATGCGGTTGGTTTTTATACTGCGAATCAAGGGCTTTTCATGTTATTGGATACCTAGCACGCTACTTATCGTTATGCGGCTTTAGTATGTGTAATTTTGCCCTCATCCACTTATATATATTGTCTGATTTCATTGCATAAATCCATCCGCTCATATCCTTTTTCCATCAAGATCAGTAAAGATATTATATCTGAAGCCAGCACTGGCATCATTGAACCGCAACTTCTGATCAAGGCTATCGATCTTCTTCGGATCCTCGGGCTCAAGTTTGAAATCGCCCTCCAAGTTCGACTTGATCCGGGATGGTGTCTTGGATTTTGGGATGACCGAGTGGTCGTGTTAACGCCCCAGGCTAGTGCTACCTGCGCTCCTGTCCTTTTGCCAATTTCCACGAGTGTGGGATCATCCTGCTCAGCGTTAGGGATAAGGCTACGTGGAGTAGAGAATGAGGAACATGCCATCAACTTCCCAATGCCCTTCCCGCTATCGTAAATCTCGTTCTGGTTTCCGAACGGCGAGTATTGGGTGATATGAATACCCTTGTTCTTGTTGAACTCAATAAAATCCTTCTGCTGGAGCTAGGGGTGCAGCTTGAGTTGATGAGCCGCAGGAACGACCGAGGTCTCCTTCAGCAAGTGCTCGAGCTCCTTCCTTGAGAAGTTCGAAATGCCAATCGCCCTCGCCTTGTCCGTGCTCAGCAGCTTCTCCATAGCTTTATAAGTATCAACATATGAAATATCATTATCTGCATCTTGCCATCGACCTTGGGCATCATTTCGCTACCAGGCTTGAATGCGGAGGGCTAGTGCATGAGGTAGAGGTCAATGTAGTCTGTTTGCAAATYCTTCAGGGAGGCGTCGAGAGCGGGCTCGACGTCCTCGGGCGCATGCGAGTTATTCCAGAGCTTGGTTGTGATGAAGAGCTCCTTGCGGATTTTGCCACTCTTCTTGATGGCGTCGCCGACCATCTTCTCGGTGYCGTAAATGCGTGCGGTGTCGATGTGCTTGCAGCATTGGATTTAGTATGGCTAAGTACGAAGCATCTTGTGCTCTAAGAGACATTCCAGGGTGCCTTGAACTGCTCGGAGTAGCGAAGCAACTTGCTTAGCTATAGTAGGAACCAAGTGGCGTTACAACTTACATGTCCCAAAGCCCACAGCTGGGATTAAGGCCCCCGGATTTAGTGTGTGCGAAGTCATGGTTCTTCGTTGAATATGTGAAGAAAGTAGAGAGGTTCTTGAAAAAGCAGATGGAGTTGTGAGAAAGGACATTATGGAAAGAGGAGGTTGCTTCTACCCTTAAGAAGCATGTAAACACTACCACTACCCTAATGCCCCTTACGTCGCCGTTCCACTACACACTTGCTATGACGTTAAGTTCTCAAGAAGACTTTCTGGCTCCTCGGAAGGCACGCATGTAAATGGAAAAACGTTGTTGCGGCGGGACGAAAGGAGGCGCAAAGCGCGGCCAATGCCGAGGTTTTGGACTCGCACTCGCCCTGTCCTTCTGTTTTGACGTCGCGTTGTTGACGCACATGAAGCTATTCCCACCAAAACACACGGTACTAGGAGAGCTATCGTATGATGCTAGCACCAGGGGCCCGAGGAGGCCGCGGGGGGCGTTCTGCACCTGCTTCTACCGGTACAGTACCTTCACTGGCCCACTGACCAGAGGCCTCTCGCTCGCGTCGACCTTCCTCATCACGAATGGAATGAAGAACCCGTTCGGCAAACCACGGCCAGATCTAATAGATCGATGCGCCCCAAATACCAATCTTCTGAACCAAGATACCGTGGGCGGGATCAATAACTTTGCTGGACAGCGTGTCATCACCCTCGTCTCAGCCGCCATTTGCCAAAATTAGAACCTCTCAGAGCTGAATGACGGTTTTCGAAGCTTTCCCTCTGGTCGCRCAAGCTTCTCGGCCKCCGGTCTGATATATTTGAGTCTATTCCTGGGGTCAAAGCTGGGCGTTACGATACCGTTTCTGTCACCGCAGGTATACAACCAAGACAGAGTACAGTTCTCTGCCTTCCCATCGCGGGGTGTTCGGAAAGATTCTATAAGTGACAATCCCGACGCTTCAGCCAGCGAGCAACTAGCAGGACCGTCTGGCCACAACGATTCGACTATTGCTGCCCGAAACCAAGCCGCGGCGCCGCCATTGTGTTTGCTTGTGATCGTGTTCATTCCGTTCGCCCTCTCGATATACATTTCCAGCACCAGGTATTTGCCTTAAATCAAATCCTTGGGCGTTCATTAGATAGCTAAGCTAATGCTGAAATGATAGGTACTCGGATTTTAGACACCATGGCTTCGACGTACTGTTCGGATACCTCATTGGTACTGTAATAGCCATCTTCGCCTTCCGCTTTTATCACCTGCCCGTCTCTCAAGGTGCTGGCTGGTCATGGGGTCCTCGGAGCGGGGACAGGAGCTTTTGGGCTGGTATTGGAATCGGCAATTATGCGGGGAAGAAGTTTCGACGTCCAAAAAACGTGAAGGAGACTAAAGATTCCGAGAGTAAAAAGAAGAAAGCCTCCAAGACTAAGAAGACCCAGGAGCCCAACAGCAAGGAGAATGGCGACGACGAGGACAAAGAGAATCAAGATTCCGAGGGTCCTCGTAGTAGAGATAAGAGCTTCTGGGCCGGTTTTGGTAGAGGAGTTCGTCGTCTAGAAGACGTAAAGAAACAAGATGCCGATTTAGAGAGAGGTGAGGGAGAGGCAACGAATGATGTTAGTCAAGTCCAAGATACTTAAGGTATCCCTGTAAGATATTCTTCGGTTCAATCTTTGATCGGTGGTAACAGGATGATGTAGAATTACTTGCCATGAAGAAGAAACTTGGCAATACAAATGCGAAGGATCAACAGTCGGCGGGAAAACCTGAAGATATYGGAAAGGTGATTTGAGACCGAACGCCACCAAACTTCCAAGTGCTCAGGCTCGGAACAAATTGCACCTCAACCAGGGTCTTGATTGCAGAATGAGCATTAGTGCGCCGCCACACCGCCACATCCTATCCGKCAGAGTACCGAGTACAACGCCTTACAGCYCATCTCCCAACCACATGGCTTATTAGTTCACTGGTGCCTACGATCTTAATACCAGCAAGCCATAATCGAATGCAGATCTTTGCAGAAAGTTTTTACTCTCGACCCAGAAGGCAAATACCACCAGCACACGACGCTTACGATTAGTATCTCGATGGTAGACACAGTCGCTAGACTCGACATGGGTTTAATTTGCAAGACCCGTGGGTTTAGGGCCTGCGGCATGTATCTAATTTGCGTCGTTTGTAAATAATACGAAACTTGTGCTGACCTCGACCCAAAGAAAATAGAGTTATGACAAAGCGAATATATACGAGCGATCCAATTACCAGGCCKGCATATATCGCACAGTACCAGGGAGGTCGATCTTCTTATTTTTGCGCCTCATCCTTACATTGCRACGTTCAAATTTCCTAGGAGTCAGAATTTTGGAATGCAAGACATAAAGTATTGCTGAGCAAATCAAATGCCAGAGAAACCGATGGGTTGATTGAAGGATTTCCGGTAGCAAGCCACGATGAATGCGATGTGCTCCGCTTGAGGCTCTAAGATCTATAAGAATGCAGTCGCTCTGACGTCTCAAAAATTCCTTATCAGCACTCTGATTCCTCAATTTCGGACTTATTTGTCGAATTTTCTAAAATGCTCTCCCAAATCTATGGCCTTTGGTTGACATCTCTTCTCCCAGCCATCACCCAAGGCCTCAAAGTAGAGAGAAGCCAGAACTTCCCGTTGTCACTTGAGATTGAGAACCTTGCTCTTCGGCCATCAGGCGTAGCTCTCACCCTCTCCTATGCCTCGGAAGCACACATCTTCGAGGTCCCATTCCACGTCAATGCAACCCCGAAACTCATCTACACTTTCCAGAACGCTACTGGCGTCTCCAGCATAGCTACCTCTCCTCTGAAGCAAGATGAATACTTTGTCATAACTGGAAACTTTTCCTTCTTGACCTTTTCCCCATCTCCTGGCTCTTATGCAATCCACCGCGTCTCATTCCCACATCCTACCTCCTCGTCACCCACCGTCAAGTTCCTGGCACCCCTAACGGCCATCTCCCAACCCAACGGCATGATCGCCGTTCCTGGCACTCCCTACCTCCTTATCGCCGACTGCCGTGGTGGTTTCGTCTGGCGTTTCAACACCCATACCTTCAAGCTGGAAACATACTTCGACAAYCCTCTCCTCAAGCCTCTCAACAGCAGCGCGCCTATTCTTTTCGGCGTCAACGGCATCAAATTATCACGCGGCTTCTTCTACTTCTCAAGCACGAATCAACAGATTGTTGCGCGGCTACCAGGCACTGGAACCGAAACCCCTTCTCTGACCGGCACTCCTGAAATCTTAGTCACGGAGACCCCGATTGATGATWTCATCGTTGACGAGTTTAACGGGGATCTGTATCTCGCTCAGAACGGCGGGAACTCCTTGGGGTTCAAGGCGGCTAAGAGTAACAGTAAGGTTCCGGAGATTTTGCTGGGTGGACAGAACAGCACGGCGCTGCAGGAGCCGAGCGCGGTGATTTGGGCGAAGGGCGAGGAGGGACGCAAGTTGATTGTTACTGGTAGTGGGCCTGTGGAGCAGTTTGTTACGCAGAACTTTACCGAGGGGGGTCAACTTACTTTTATTGATTTGGTATGTTAGATGGAGGATGAGGTCGGAAGATTGGTGTAACGTGAAGATGTGATGAACTGTATTTGTACATATTTAGATAGATTGAGAGAATCATATGTACATATATACATTTTACGGCTCGAAAATCTGTTGATGTTGACTTTGATGATTGGTTCCGGTCGAAACTTCCTCCACCGCCTATGGCATTTCGGGAATGTTCTTGTAGCTTAGTTAGTCGGTTTGCAAGATCTGGGGATCGTAAATTGAAGCGACKGCTCATGACCAACATTTCAAGTACGGTAGCCGGGGAAAGGCCTTATTTTCTCAGGCTTCGACGCCATAAGGAAATCCAATTAGCTGTAAAATATTCAACTTGGCACTGAAACCTCGTTCTTGACTGGTTGAGGCTATTACTATCGAATGCTCTTTCCATGCAACATGGCYTTTTCCAACAATGCGTAAGGTCCACCTCGTGCGCAGACAAGGCAACCTGCCGTAGGAATCTTGTGCTCTACGACATTATCAGACAAAAGCGCCACACATASTCTGAAGGCTGTTGAAWGGAAGGAGGTAGATAGCAGAATACAGAACACATTGAGGAACAACAGCAACTTGCCTTACCCCATTCAAGTCACGTTACAGCACAGCAGTAACTCTGCCAAGTCCAGACATTTCATCAAATCTCATCCTCGTCCTCCATCATCTTCCACAGACTAGAGGAGACTCAATATTGGACTTCCTGACCAGRTTCAAAAAGCCTCCTAGAGTCCTACCAAACACCAGCCAACAGTAGACCAACACCCAGAGCTGAAAGAAAGTACGTGGCGCCACTAGCTCACCYATTTTGTTTTAGTTTGGAAYAGACGCCCAATCCCGCCCGCTCATCCACCTTCCCCCACATTTCCGCCACGCCGGACTCACGTTTGGAGCACGAGAGCCAACTTGCGATGTGCAACAAGAAAAAGGAGCACGAAATCGTTGCCTTCAATCACGTGATGGGATCTTACTGGCCGCGAAATTGGCTCGCGCTGGACAGAAAAAGCGGCGATGTCCCAGGCGCAGTGAGACACTGAGACTGTGCGGTTTGAGAGCCGCTTTATGTGTCCACAGCGAGGATGGCAAGGAATTCCTTGCGGAAACTCAACGCGGTGCGTTGACGTGTTTTCGTTCGATCACGCGACGTAAGCTTGTACACGCTTTGAAAGCTYAAAGTAGTTGATCTGATAGAGCCTTTCCCCTGCTTTGTTTGGCGGATGCTTGTGAGATACATGAAGTGTGGATTGAGCAAGTATCGGTCGAAGTGAAGGAATAGGGTTGAAAGAGATTAKTTGATATGGTAAGTAGAGCAATTTGCTCCCTCCAAGAAATCGCTTGAAAAGTTCGCTTCTATGAATGAGTCGAGATACTAGCTATATGGYCACCGAGGTTTATCAGCTTAAGTTGGCCTATAGCGAGTAACTGCTATGCTGGTAGAATCGTAGAGGTGCCTGATACGTACACTGCGGCTGACTCTGTCAACTAGGGCGACACCACACAGATTTTTGAGGAGAATGGAACGAGAGCTGTGAAATTAGGCGTTGGTCTATGAGTTGATTTTGCTATAGACAAAGGGAACAGATCGCGAATGCGTTCAAAACAAGGCTCGCGCAAAGAGGGCATACATGAGGCTTTGAGATATAGAAGATGTCCGGGTACGATATTTGCTCATCTCATTATCAACCAGCCTGGATCTAGCCCTGGCACTTCGTATCAGTACATCAATGAAAACCTCAATGAGGATGGATATGTGCCGCGCAAAGAAAGCTCTAACGCCCTAGCAATAACGTGCGGTGGACACAACACCCTACATGCTGGAGCTACTACCATACAATCAAGCCCAAATCCAGGACATCCTCGGCCGAAAATGAAAAATCAATCGCAGTGATACATGAGGTATAGGATAAGCTTAGTTCTACAGGACCGCCGCGGAATCGCGGTGGAAAACGGTCTTGAACTCTTGGACATAACGTCGCTTGTCTGCGAGTGAAAGGTCCTCATAAGTCTGAGAAAATTAGTATTCCTATCCATCACGGAAAATAGGTATGTTACTCACCTTACGCTCAC
Source organism: Lachnum nothofagi (assembly GCA_003988875.1). Lineage (NCBI taxonomy): Eukaryota > Fungi > Ascomycota > Leotiomycetes > Helotiales > Lachnaceae > Lachnum > Lachnum nothofagi. The sequence continues at coordinate 12,300 of QYSG01005558.1, forward strand.
TAGCTGGGAGATTCTTCCATTCTTGTCCAATGATCTTGGCTGCCTCTGCCATCTTCATGCCTTTGAAGTCGCCTGAGTTATGTCTTGTAGCGCTGAAGTGGAGGTAAGCAGTGGTGGGGCGTTTTGGGATGCGAGAGTCATGGATGTGAGAGAATCCACGGCTCTTATTCAACCTTCTCAGCAACAAGACCCGGGCGTTGTTCGCATTTCTAATCTCTTGGGGAGTATATGACTCAACCCAGCTTTTGTAAGCGATTTCGTTGGCAGCCTTGTTTTGGTTGACACGCTGATTCAACGACTACGAGTTGACTATTAGCAACTGGTACAATCCCCGGGTGGCCTCCTTACCTCTAATTCCAGAGGTGAAAGCGTCTTGTACTTGGCAGAGGCAGCTTTAGAAGCAACTATCACAGACGACCCTGATTTGATGGTGTCCTGCAGCAGAACGCCAAAGGGGCTGTCTGGCAGGCGTTTGGGCGGGCTCAGTGCCTTTTGCTTCAACAGCTTGATTTCTATCCTCTTCTTCTGGTCCTCGGTAAGAACCTTCTTCTTTGGCTTCTTGACCTTCTTCGCCTTGGGCTTGGCAACCTTCTTCTTTGCGGGTTTCTTGACGGGCTTCTTCTTAGCTTTTGTCTTCGGCTTGGCTTTAGCTTTGGTGATGGYTTTGGTCTTCCTCACAGTGACCGTCTTGGTGGCGTATAATCGGAGGAACGAGGCGTCCAGTTGAGGCTGGGGTTTGAGACCATCTGAGCTTCGAGAGAAAGTGACGCGGAGAAGACTCCAGATAGTCTGCCGAGCTTTGTTTGTTGATGCGAACGATGCGCCAGCTCCTCCGCGGCGGATGGCAGCTCGTCCAATCGTGGACAACATATCTGGCGAAGTCTGTCGATGACTCAATCRGRAGGGGAGGGGGGAATGTGGGTGGGTTGTCGTTGAAGGGACTCGAAGCGCGTGGTTGGGGTTGGGCTTCGCAGCTTGGGTGTGTTCCGTTTCCTGTTCCTGACCTTAGCTCCCACCTCCCGTGTCAAAAAGGAAGGGGGCTGGGCATTGGGCACGCTACTGTAGCAGCACCCCCGCTTGATGCTTGGCGCAGTGAGATTGCAGTAAATGCAGCAATGCTGGAGCCGCCTAGCATACAATCCGCGGCCGTGGATTCAAATATTTATCCAATATTATGTGAGTCGTATATTTGAGGCACGCGTTCTTTCGCTCAAAAGGCACAACAGAAAAATAGCTTGGGAATTCAGTATTTGAGCTATGACCTCACAGCAACCAGCTGGCACTGGCACTGGCACTGGCACTGAAGCTCGATTCTCCGAGATAGGGGATTATCGACTATCGATTCGTCTGCTTGAGCAGCTCTTATTCCTTCGCTACTTTTGCAGAATATGAGTTTCATGAAAAAAATCAATATAGTTTCGTTCTGGTGGTTCAACCTATCATCGTCCTTGTTGCATTCAAATTCAAAGCTCAATGAGTCTTAGGAGCGTGCCGTGCTCAGCTGTTTCCAACTACTGTAGCGCCTTGGCAGCCGACCTAAGAGCCAGAATTTGGAGCCTGGCCTGGTGAGCCCCATCGACATTCTTGCATCCGCCTACCCTATCGAGAATCTGCGACCTCACCTGGGACACTTTTCTGGGCAACGTGAACCCTGTGCCAAAGTATTCGCCGGCATGCCTCGCCACAGGGACTCTCGCTCACCATCGCCAGCAGGAAGCCACTCGTCCAAACGTGCCAGGAGAGATGACGGGCGCGACCGCAGAGAAGACATGCGAGGACCGCCTCGACGGCGGAGTCGCTCCAGGAGCTTGGATGTGAGCATTCCCCAAGGCTTCTTAGGAGACCGTCATACTTACCACCTACAGCGTCGACGCCGGGATCGCGACGCCCACCGCCGAAGAGACAGGTCCGTAGACCGCCGCGACGATGATTATTACAGATCAGGCAGACGAGACCGTTCGCGAGATCGCAGATATACCGACCGAGAACGATCTCCGGATCGACGCCGGCGAAGAAGTCGAGAGCGGGATTATCGAGACAGGCGAGACGATTCTTATGATAGGGCACGAAGGCGCCGCGAGGACTCTGCTGACTCATGGCCCCGTAGCAGAGGAGAAGATACCCGTGGAAAGCCTGAAAGCAGATCCGAACCCAAGAAACCGGCTGAGGTTAGTATGCCTTTTCACCCGAGAAGACAACGAGGATCTCATCATTCCGTCCAGGTCCCCAAAGCCTCAGTCGCTCTAGTGCAGAGCGAGGCTGATAAAAAAGCCGAACGCCTGGCAAAGCTCGAGGCATGGAAGAAGAAGATGGCGGAAGATAAGGAGCGTAAGGAGAAAGATCTTGCTGCAGGAGGGACACGGAAGCTTCTTGATGACATAGATCAAAAGGCCAACGGCTCGCCGGCTATTGCATCGCCAGCCTCGCCAGCAACTCCCCACAGCGTTGCTTCACCAGCTCCATATGCGGGCAAATTTGATCCGAAAGCCATCGCGAAGAAAGCAGGGGCAAGCTCGAGCAGTACTTTGGGAGGAGACTTGCCACTGAAGGGATTAACTAAAGCGTCCGCTTCCTTGACTTCTACGGTAAAAGGATTACAAGCTGACAAAAAGCCAACAGCTTTCAACAGCAATTCCAATGGTGTGTTTCTCCCAATCGTGCCTCCCGACATATCCAGTTGTCAACGTAGTGCTAACCCGCGTACAGCATCAGCGTTGCCTAAGGCTAGAGCCAATCTGAGTGCATTCGGATTAAGTACCAAATCCGATGGCGACAAAGCTCCTTCCAAACGAACACTAGATCTTGGCGAGGATGATGAAGGAAGGAAAAAACTCGAAAAGCTACCAACCCTTCCTTTGGCAAACACCGAGAATGAGGATGCTGCGCTCGCTAACGATGCTGAAGAGGAAGACGACGACGTCGATATGGAAGATGCTGGCACTGAAGAAGAAGCTGCAGCCGCTGCCAGAGCTGCCGCCGAAAAGCGGGAAGAAAGACTACAGGAACAACAAGAGCAAGAAGAAAATAATCAGGCCAATGACGTCAAAATGGAAGAGGCAACAGTCCAACCCACGGAGYCATCGTCAGCAATGCAAGTTGATGAAGAAGTCGACCCTTTAGATGCATTCATGGAGGAGATGGGCGATCCTTTTGCTGCCCCCAAAAACGGCAATATGTTCACCAAGAACCAAAGTAAGAGCCGCCAGCAAGAGCCTGAGGCGCTATTCGGAGACGATGATGTCGACCTAAAGACGCTTGACGCGGATCCGGACGATATTCTCGCCATGGCCAGTAAAGCTCGAAAGAAAAAAGACCTGCCAACCATCAACTATGCAAAATTAGATCTTGAGCCTTTCAGAAAAAACTTCTACACAGAGCCTGCTGAATTGTCCGGGATGACCGAGGAGCAGCTTTTAGATCTCCGCCTCGAACTTGACGGCATTAAGGTCTCTGGAAAAGATGTRCCAAAGCCTGTGCAGAAATGGTCTCATTGTGGACTGGATATTCGATCATCTGAAGTGATCCGCAAGTTGGGGTATGAAAGACCAACTGCGATCCAGATGCAAGCTATTCCTGCGATCATGTCTGGGAGAGACGTTATTGGAGTTGCAAAGACCGGATCTGGAAAGACAATCGCTTTCCTGCTCCCTATGTTTCGTCACATCCGAGACCAACGGCCTTTGGAAGGATCTGAGGGCCCGGTAGGTTTAATCATGACCCCTACACGAGAACTCGCAACACAAATCCACAAGGAATGCAAACCTTTCTTGAAAGCTATGAATCTGAGAGCGGTCTGCGCGTACGGTGGAGCCCCTATCAAAGATCAGATTGCTGATCTGAAGCGAGGGGCTGAAATCATCGTCTGTACGCCTGGCCGCATGATAGATCTGTTGGCTGCAAATTCAGGTAGAGTCACGAATCTCCGACGAGTCACCTATGTTGTCCTGGATGAAGCAGATCGAATGTTCGACATGGGCTTTGAGCCACAAGTGATGAAGATATTTGCCAATATTCGACCAGATAGGCAAACAATCCTTTTCTCTGCAACCATGCCGCGTATCATGGACGCTTTAGCCAAGAAAACTCTTCAATCACCAGTTGAAATAACTGTGGGAGGAAGGAGTGTTGTTGCACCAGAGATCACACAAATCGTCGAAGTGCGAGAAGAGAAAGAGAAATTCCATCGTCTCCTTGAGCTTTTAGGAGAGCTTTATGACAAGGATGAAGACGCCCGTTCCCTCATATTTGTGGATCGCCAGGAGAAGGCGGACGACCTTTTGAAAGACCTGATGAGGAAAGGCTACCCGTGTATGTCTATCCACGGTGGAAAAGACCAAATCGACCGAGACTCAACAATTGACGACTTCAAAGCTGGAGTCGTCCCAATTATGATTGCAACGTCAGTAGCTGCCCGCGGCTTGGACGTGAAACAACTCAAGTTGGTTGTCAATTTCGATGCGCCAAATCACTTAGAAGATTACGTCCATAGGGCTGGTCGTACAGGTAGAGCCGGGAATACTGGCACTGCAGTCACATTTGTAACCGAAGACCAAGAACAATTCGCTCCTGGAATTGCAAAGGCCCTCGAACAATCTGGTCAACCGGTACCTGAGCGACTGAACGAAATGCGGAAGTCGTTCCGGGAGAAGGTTAAGAGCGGCAAGATGAAAGACAGTTCCGGGTTTGGTGGCAAGGGCTTGGAGCGCCTAGATGCTGAGCGTGAAGCGGCAAGAGTCCGAGAGCGCAAGACCCATAAAACCGATGGAGAAGACGATGACGAGAAAGAAGAGAAAGCAGGAGAGGACGACACTGTCCTCAAAGCTGCATCAGTCGTTCAGTCTGCGTCTGCGCCTACTCCTCAATTACTTGGGGTTCCTAAAGGCATTGATCTTGACGGAAAGATTACAGTCCATCGGACTGAATCGGCAGCTCCTTCTGGCGGCGGCTCCAAGAATCCGCTGGACAAAGTCACTTCCGCCATCGATGCTATCAATGCCCGTCTCAATAAAACCGGGCAGTTGCGGTCAGGGGTACCAATTGATAACAAGGGTCCTGATGCTGGTGCTTTCCATGCGACTTTGGAAATCAACGACTTCCCTCAAAAGGCAAGATGGGCAGTCACTAATAGGACAAACGTAGCCAAGATTCTTGAAGCAACAGGCACATCAATCACCACTAAGGGAAGCTTCTACCCCACTGGAAAGGAAGTCCAGGCTGGTGGGGACCCGAAGCTGTACATCCTTGTGGAAGGTGATACTGAGGTCGTAGTCACAAACGCTATGAGGGAGTTGATGAGATTGCTGAAGGAAGGTACGATGGCGGCGGCAGATGCCGAAGGCAGGGCACCGGCGAGCGGTAGGTACAATGTTGTTTAAATAGTGGAACAATCGAAGCATATCATAATATCCGACGATCGATGAGAGATCTAAATACCACTTGTGTTCTTCCATTGTTTCCAACGCCCAACCTCAGCCATGCATGCCCCAATCTCTGAACTTATCCTACCAAAGCAGACGTATGCATAATATACTGTTGATTACCCTAAAATCTCGCTGTATATGCAATAGGTCATCTCTAAGATCGTTAAGAGTCTACTAACATGCGTCCGAGCTCATTAACCATAACGCCCCCAATACGCCAATATCGCTCCTTGATATAGACACCCGTCTGCCCGTAGTAACATTATTGAAGATCATCTTCAATTATCTTCAATTATAAGCCTGCGTCTCCGCCGTCGCATCCGTATCCCTCTGCCTCCGCGTATCCTTACTCGCCGCCTCCAATGTATCCGTCCGTGTCTGCTTCTTCTGCTGCTCTAATTTCCCTGCCAAACTCCCTTTTGGTTTTCCACTTGTTGCTTTTGCTCTTGCCTATACATTATAAACCATTAGCTACGTCRTGATCTTAAGGATACGAGATCTTGGGGTTCATAGCGGGGTACTCCTGGACGCACCTCAGCAGCTTCCGCAGCCTTCCTCCTCGCATCTTCCTGTGCAGCAGACGCCTGCGGAGGTGCTCCAGATCCTAGTTTCTGCGGTGGCCCACTGACCTTCTTGGGCACCGGCGCGCTGGTGTTGGTCGTGGGAGGGGGAGCGGAGGAGAGGGTGCGTCCCGGTTGCGCGAAGGGGTCGGGAGAGGATTCTTTGCCGCAGAGGTTTCCCATTTTGCGGTGAGGAGAGAGAGAGGAGATGGGCGTTTGGTTGGAAGTCGGTGTTAAAGAGTGAACTTTTAGGAGGTCGTGTCCAGTGAGTGCTACCAGCATATAGTCGTGGGTGAGGTGGTGATGAATGGGGCGTGGGGTCTTGGCTTGCGTGGCCTGGTGTTGCCGACGTAAAGTGTTGTTGCAATCCTTTGAGCTTCTGCGTCCGTGGTAAGCAAGAAAAGATGATTTATTTATACTGAGAATGATATTTGATCTTCTGTTTGCGTTCATCGTCGCAATCTACCCCGCGGTGTTGCCCCAGTTTTCTTACGAAYCTCAACCTTGCACTGCTTCTATCCTTGAGCTTATTGCATTTAAGTTACTATATGCTTCATTGATTCCTGCATACCTATAGATTCCTAACATTCTTCTTAATTTGCTTATAATCTTCAATGCCCTTAGCAATTAATAAATGAGCTACTACTTTTTGATAGAACAGTCAAGTCAATAGGTCTTCCGAAAGTGCTTATAATTTCGTTTGGGTATTCATAATAGAGTCCTCAGCACCGAATTATCAGTATAATTAATCGAGTGGTATATGACTGATCTGTAACATCATATTTCGGCCTTTGATTCGATTCACAAATGGCCTCTTTCATTTACTGTTTCCTTCTTCCAACCGCGCACAACCGTGCTCCCGAAAGAAGTGCTGCCTCATTTCAAGCTCTTCGTCGACGTGGCAGGCCTTGTACCCGATACCAGCGGCTGAACTAGATGTGCGGGCATAATCTCTGCCAAATCAGACGTCGRATGAAGAATAGAAGAACAGAACGCTTTTACCTTGCACTCTCAAAGATTCCAAGCTTACCGGGATGATTTTGCGCTGAGAATTTCAGTAAACAGAAGCAGAAATACTAGATGAGATAAAGTGTTTGTTTGGACAAGTCTCAGAAGTTAGACCCACGATCCCAATAATGAATTTGTATAGGGTCATTTGAGACGGCATAACGTTCTCAAAACAAGCAGGAGGCACCCTCCTCTTGAACTGGCGAGAAGGGCCCCTGAATACTCACTTGAGGT
>QYSG01005558.1:19637-202866 GCA_003988875.1 Lachnum nothofagi
TCAGCCTCGTGAGTACCCGGACGGGTACGGGTCTCGGTCTTCCTCTCCCTCCACCGCCGCCTCCACCTCCCTTCTCATCTTCCACCGAAGGGGCGGGGGATGGCTGCAGGGTCTTTCGTGCCACTCTTGGTCTGGATTTTACATATTGGTCTTCATCATCCGCTTCATCATCCGCTTCATCATCCSCTTCATCATCCSCTTCWYCATCCCCTTCTCGCCTTCAACTTGACATCCCCTTCGCATTCACGGTTACAGTGCTGAAGCATTCGCTTCTCATCCCTTCCACCACTGGCAGCCTGGCTGGCTACTATATCATATCTTGCCGACTCTCTCCAAGATGCAGCCTCGAAATTCTCTGCCAGGGACCCCGCACCTCGAGATAGCGCCTCAAGACTCTGTCGATCTATGGCCCTCATTTGAGACTTCCTTCTTTCCACCAGAGCAAGCTTCTGGCCAAGAGCAACCAGGCCTGGATGGCTGGCCCTCTACCGCTTGGAATCCTCAACCTCCTCCATCATATCCCACACATGCGTCTCAGCAGAAGGCACCTCGGCCTCCACCGCTACCTATGACCAAGTTCAGAGCTACGAAGCAGCGCGCAAGATCTCCGCGCAGACCGGCAGCATATCCTTTGTCCAAACGTCAAAGAGTTGCAGCACGAATTCGTTCGGATGAGGAAGACTCTGCAGACGAATGTCTTTCTCAAACGGGCTCGCAGAGCTCTTGCTGTAGCAGCTGTCCAGACAGTCCTCCGTGTGTAGAGCCCGATTGCAGGTTGGCAGTACCTTGCACAGATAAAAGCTGTGAAGTACCAATCTGTACGGATTCTTGCCTAGACATCGCAGCACAGAATCAACTAGCCATCTCGGATCACGCAATAAGACTGAGCGATTGGCAAAGCTCGGTCTGGAGCCCTGAGACTCCTCAAAATTTTCCTCAAAATTTTCCTCAAAATGATGGATCGTTTGGAATAGACCCAATACTTGAGAGATACTCTGTTGGGGAACCTTCGATCTTTAATCCTCCTGCTATGGCCAACGATATACCAACTCCCTATTCTTCGAATATATCGCAGTCGACTTCTCAATCAGCAATATACGACTCTCAGCCAGCATACAACAACGCACTGGCCGGCACTGGATCTGCATTTGCGCAGTCAAATGGATACGGCAGACAATCATTTGGATCATCACAAAATAACGAAGCTCCTTTTTCATTTACTTGCCGTTGGGACGGATGTCAACAACCGGCCTTTCCAAGCCAAGACGACTGGCTACCGCACTTACATTCGCAGCATCTTGATCCTCAATTTACCTTTCGTTGCCCTATACCTGATGAGTCTTGTCCAACAGATATTGGCTTTGATTTCCTAGCCCACCTGGAGGGTAGCCATGGGTTTAATTTTGAGGATACCTTCAACTGTCCGGCTCCTAATTGTGATTCGACGGAGACTTACTGCGATCCGTCAATGCTTCACAATCACTTCGACCATGCTCATGCAACCCCAATTGAAGGCACTCTTCACTGTCGACTTGATGCATGCGATGCTGGTTTCACAGATCCAAATGACTTGTTCCATCATATTAATCAATTTCACGGCCTTCCCATCCAATTGCCAAGTGAGCAGGATATCGACCTCACACTCCCACCGAAGGAAGGCCAGATCTCGTCCTTAATATCTCAAAACAAAGTTATTAACAGTGAACCTCTCTCAGCGGTCCTCCCTGAAGAAGAAACAAAAACCCCAGACCAAGGAACACAGCATCTATGCAAATGGATGATTGGTGCCGCTATCTGTGGAGCGGCCTGCAAGTCTGAAGCAGAATTGCAAAACCATGTTACGGTGGAGCACCTGAATTTGCTGGATAAAGGAACGGGGTACAACTGCCAATGGCAAGGCTGTGGTCGCTATGATAAAAGGGGGACAAAATCGGGGTTCTCCCAAAGAGGGAAGTTGGAAAGGCATATGGCAACTCATACAGGATGTAGGTACCTGTGACTTATATCTTATTTCAACGCTAATATAATATAGACAAGTGCGCTACATGCGATATCTGCCACAAAACCTTCTCCGCAGAGCAATCGATGAAACAACATCGGTTGCTTCACACTGGAGCGAAGCCATGGAAATGCAAGTTTTGCAACAGGTCTTTCCCGCAACAAAGCGCATGCAGTAAGATCTCTACGCATAATAAACAAGTACTTCATACTGACAGATATCAGCAATTCACGAGCGAACGCATACAGGTGCCAAGCCGCTGAGTTGTAATATCTGTGGCAAGAAATTCTCRGAATCTTCGAATTTGTCTAAGCATCGCAAAATACACGGCGAGAAAGGCATGCATAGCTGCGGATACCCAGGTTGTACGAAGTCTTTTCATAGATTGGACCAGCTAAAGCGCCACCGACTTGTGCACACTCGCGCCGAGGAGAGGATGGGAGGGTCAAAGGAAGGTGCAGCGTCTGGGTCTGATTCTCCTGTAACGAAAGCGGACAGTGAGTTCGGAAGCGAATGATGAAGGAATGATTTATGCTTTTCAATATACCCTGGCATTAGAGGATTTGGAGTTGTTAGCCCGTGTTCATATTTCGAGCATATACCCTTGGCAACTTGGCAACTGTTAAAAACTTAAGGCATTGTTCTGCGTACACGTCATTTCTAATAACCATAGCCCTCATACGCCCCARATGCTATCGCATATAGAGCTGCCCAGAAAAATCAAGAATTAATGTCTCACTTGCTTTGAGACACTGTCCTGTCCTTCTGTAATACATGTTTATACTGGCTGTTGAACAACGTCTTTACTAGGGTGTACGCAGAGTAATGCCCCAAACTCTTACAACGTGGCAATCTTTTAGAGGCATCCAGCGCATGACTTGCTTGGATATGACCTTACGACCTAGGAATCAAGAAGGTGAAATGATGTTCACCTCAAAACCCATTTAATCTTTCGGAAAATATCTCAATCCACCCATTTAAATTCGTAAATATCTTAATCCATCTTTTTTTTAAAATTTTTATTCCTAAATTTTTAAGTTTTTATATAAAATATATATATAWAAWTTTTTTCCTAATATATATGCTAATATATAGCATATAATAATAGCTAGTTTTATATATTACTATTTGAAAACTGGGAATAGCTTCATTTCTTCAAGTATACAAACGAGATTTACAACCTAACCTAGCCCTTACTTTGGACTTTGATTAGTATTGCTTATATACCAGATCCTATTAGGGGCTTGCCTCTTCTTTTGGCCTTGCATAATATATAAAAGTAAATTAAGATATTATGTTTTAAAAAGGGGTGAATTGAAATATTTACGAATTTAAATAGGTGGATTCAGATATTTTCCGTTAATCTTTAGACGTCTAGACCATCTAGAACGGCCACCCACAGCCGACTTATCCCGCATCCTCAGACAAGCTCTTTCGGTTTAGAAATACTAGCCGATTGCGTCTCATCCAAAATGAACTCTATCTCACTTTGCTAGCTGAATGAATATCCTGAAAATTGTGATCGGTGAATAGACAGCGGCATACCGGACGTACCACAGATGTGGGGTTGAGGGGCACACAATGCAGGTGGAACCTTAAATAGGCTCTTTGGTGACTTCCTTGTGGAACTACAATCTGAATCCCCAATTCCTTCTTCCTTCACAATTCCAGTCCAATTGAAAACGCTACATCAAACATTCCTGAACAAATATCGAGATGTCGAACTCGAACTTTGCAAAGCTCGTCCCTGCTTTCACTACACATGTAAGTCGAACCTCATCTGCGTACCAAAAAAGGTCACCATCCTCAAGGCCATTGATATCCGTAATCCCCAAGCTTGCAATGGAGAGTTATCCTCTTTAAGAATTCCAAATAATTGAGATGCTCCCTTACCAAGATTACAAGCTCAGTTCACGTGCTAACAACTCACTCCTAGATCGTAATCGACCCTCCCCTCTCCGTCGGCAATGTTGCCAAGGGCGCCCCCCTGACCATCATCCCCATGATCGCCACGAACTCCTACTTGCGCTCGGTGCCTGACTACCCCATCAAAGTCGACGCCGTGTTCGCCCATGGCGCTGATTACATCCGCCAGGATCCTTCTGGCAAACATCTCGTAAGTCAATCGCGCTTGAATCTATCCTTGCTGGCGAGTAGAGGTAGACGTGGAATTGGAAGTAGAGTTTACGATTAATAAGAGTGTGGGTTTAGAGACTCGATGTCAATAGTGCGTTGAACGACAAGAGCGGAGCGATTATCGTCTACAAGTATACCGGGATCATCACGCTGAACCCGGCCATTGGAGCGGTGCTGTCGGGCTCGCCAGATGCGAAGACGACGGAGTTTGGAAATGTTGGTAAGTGCAGCTCTAGATTTACTTAAAAGTTTGTGAATCTTGCGATTTGCTGATTTGAAGCACAGCTACTCATATAACTTTCGAGACTGGAAGCGATGAGCTGAAGGCAATTGAGCATAAGATCTATGTTGGCAGTGGACGCTTCATCATTGAGGCTGGTAAGCCGCCTGTCGTTGAGTATCTCATCAGTGAAGTTGTGGCTTGAGGTTGGAACGAAAAAAGGATTTTGAAGGAGAAAAGATTCATGATGGAAGGGCTTGCTTATGTACTTACCTAAAATTGCTTCGGCGTGTGGGGAAGGAATAGGTCTAGTTGATTCATTGCTGTGTTTTCATTCATTCGTGTGCTCAGCGACCCCTCAAGATCATCTACATCTTTGGAAAGAACAGCGTCTCCCATATGTCAAATCAGAAAACGCCGTATGAAACATCAAATCCCTGCAGAACAATGCTATCGCGCTTCACAACCATGCAAGAAGATCCTCAACATCCGGATCAAATACACAAAGAAAGACCAGTTCCCTCTGAATGTCCAGCATCAATCACAGTTTATTGTTCTCCAAAACAAAATCTGTTCCTCCGCATTTATGCAATCATAGTCTATTTATTGGGTACTGAAGATGTCGAAGTCAGCATAATTTGATCGATTAAAAGGCTTGCTACTAGGCTGGAAAGATCGTCTGGAATCGGCAAGGAACTTGGCATACCCAGAAAGTTGAAGCAGGCGTTCGCCAGCTTTGATATTAGCGCAAGCATAAGCTTTTGACTCCTTGGGGAAAGTCCCATTCGCGGCCCACAGGTCAATCAAGGGTTGCATTGGCTCCAACTCTTGTGGCTTCAGCATATCGATCTCGGTAGCTGTGAGGATGAAATGACTAAAGCAACTGTTCATTGGCTTCTCCAGACTGAGGTGGTAGAAGGGGTTGATGAAGTGGGCCCAGTAAAGGTGAGAGTAGACACGAAACATCTGGCGGAAGATCGTTTGGCAGACGTCAAAAAACTCGACTGGAAATCCACTGCTCTTACCAATCCAGTCGCCAGGGCCAGCAAGTTGCGAAAGCGATGCGTTAAGGGTTGTTGGTCCTGCCGGGATAGGGGTATTTGCGCCAGGCGTATCAAGGCCACCGGACGCATAGGTTGCACTTGCGATATTTGGGTTGCCAGAATTGTGGGCAAACGAGACGCCAGCTGGGTCTGTAGGGAAGAGAGTGATGTTATCGATCTTACCGGAGATCCATCGTTGCATAAGAGAGATGTACTCTTGCGCGGGAACTTCAACAGGCTCTTTACGTGCGTTCAACCAAGTGAAAGAATGATTGCTACGAGAGAGAGCCATCAACTTAGATTCCTAACATTGAATGAGGGAAGACTTACACGCCAGCTGACATTCGAGGGCAGGTTTGGGGGTTGCAAATAGAATGGCCGGTTTCATCTTTCTCGTGGATAACCCGCACGAAATTCCATAGGTTACGGTAATGCTCCACGACTTTGAGAATATCAGCCAAGTTTTTGGATTTCAGAAATGAAATGGCTTACCTTGATGAGCAATCCACTCGCCTTGCTCGACAGTCTTGGGCCGAGCTGACAACGTCATGAAGTTGCCTTTGACGATGTGCTTAGCATACATATCGTTGAGCCAAAGGGGCTTCGGCCGGGGCAGGTTGTAGACGGAAAGAGGATCACGAGGATCGACATTCGGCAGGCTACCTGTTGATTCGTTCATGGCGAGTGTCTGAGAGAGTGATGGCGAGTTTGGCAGTGGTGGGACTCTTGGTGCTGCGCTTAAACTCGCAGTGGAAGATGAACTGTGGATCGAAGTACCATTACCATTACCAGTGCCTGCGCCTGTGCCTGTGCCTGTGCCTGTTGGTGAAGCTGGTTGGGTGCCATTTGGCGTTCCAGGGCTTCTTCGAAAGCGACCACTACTAGAAGACGAACTGTCAGTAAGCTCGTCGACAGATTGAATAGACGCAGTAGGAAGAAAGGGGGAAAGTTTGCAGAAAAGCAGAGGCAGCAAGCATGAATCAATGGACCTTGCCATGCGTCTCGATGCCCAGACAGCAAACGCATAACTCTCCCAGTACGTTTACTAGACTCACGTGCCCCAAAAGCAAAAGCTTTGGGCAGGCGCATCCGACCTGTATTGCACGGGGGAGACGCGTCGCTGCGATGACCCGGGCGGAGACACACATTTGCATGCTGGGAGAGGCGGGTGGCAGCTCTGAGAGATCCAACTTGGAGACATCTCTGAGCCGTGTTGGCTGGCTGGCTAAAAGGCCATATGGGCCAAATCACATCAAATGGGATGGATACCCCTGAAATCGTTTCAGAACACGTGAAGAATTGGCGCAACCCACATTCCAGAGAACAAGTTCGACATGCTGAGGACGTCGTCGATGTACAGTCCGCCGGATGAACGATGTTGAAGGGGCGAGGAGCAGAATGGCAATGGGCGGTTGTGAGATAGGAGAGGGCAGGGCAGGGCAGGGCAGGGCAGGGACAACTTGGGCGGATCCTGRATCAGGTTAGTGYCACCAGCACCAGCGGGCCTTGCTGTACGGCAGCGCTACGCTGTCTCGCTGCGAACTCTAGCGCTTGGCTTGGCGGTGAGCCTCCCTCGCTGCTTGGGCCCCAGCCGCGTCGCCGCTTTCTACMCGAGCGCGATCCCGTCTAAGAACAAGAACAAGAACAATTATTCCACGTCGCTTGCAGTACCTCATCTACCCTCGGCCTCTCCATCTCCATCTCCACCCGCAACAATTCGCAATGTCCTCCGCCGAAGAAGACGCTGTTAATACCGAGCCCGAGCTCGACGAAGATGATCTATTCGGAGACGACGATGATGATGAGCAGCAGCAGCCAGCCGTGCAAAAGCCTCGCGAATTGAGTGATGAGGAGCTCGATTCTGGTGACGATGAAGGCAGGGACGATAGAGCGCACAGAGAGGACTCTGGGTACAAGGGTCATGACGGTCAAGAACAGTTAAAGATAGAAGACAAAACTTTATGGCGACACCCTCTTCCAAAGCCTTTTGATGGCGAGGTAAGATTGTCCCCAAAGCTTGCGAGACAAAGTGCTGACGGATTTGAAGTTCAATACTCTGCGACTACCCAAATTTCTCGGAATAGAACCTCGCGCATACGTCTCCGAGAATTTCACCATTCCTACGACCGAGCACCACTCAGACACGAAATCCGCAAACTTCTCTGCCCATGCAACGGCGGCTTCCACTATGCGCTATCGTAAGGCTCCGGACACAAGAAGACTCGAAAGTAACACAGTCGTATATCGATGGAACGATGGYAGTACTACGATTGGAGTGGGCGATCAGCACTACGAATTACAGACCAAACCAATGGCTCCGCCGCGAGATAGCAAGTCGTACCAAGACTCGATGGATTCACATTCATACGTAGCGTCACCCTCTATCTCTGCGCAAGTACTGGTTCTATTTGGCCATATGACGAACCAATACACTGTYAGACCCAACAAGGACATTGAGGATGACGCCTTGGAGAAGTTGCAGAGGAATTTGGCAGCAGCGGCCCGGGGTGGCCACAAGGGAGACGATAAGAATGGTCCGCAATTGATCACCAATACGCAAGATCCCGAGYTGCAGAAGAAGCAAGCTGAGCTGGCTGAGAAGGAGCGTATGAGAGCACAGCGCAGACGTGAAACAGCAGCGGAGAAGGCCTCAGCATCAGGCAGGGGTCGCATTGGTGGTCTGACTGTGGATGACTTAGAAGGCCGCAGTAGCAGAAGAGCCCCGGCTGGTCGCAAAGCTGCAGGTGTCAAGAGACCAAGACGCCGTCCAGAGTACGACTCAGATGACGATCTTCCACGCGGACGAGGGAGAGAAGACGAATACGACAAGGAAGATGACTTCTTGGCGGACTCCGACGAAGAGCTGGAGGACGAAGCTGAAGGTGACGATGATGATGAAGAAGAGGTACTCGACGAGAGCGACGGAGACGAGCCTCGCGCGAAGAAGCAGAAGCCATCGAGGCAAGAGGAGACTAGCGATGCTGATGCGGAAGCTGATCTGGATGACGATGAAGCCCCTGTACCAGTCGCCGAGGCACCGGCTAGAGGCAGGAAGCGCAATATTATCGAAGATGACGACGATGAATAGGGGAAGTGCCGGGAGTGTACGATACATATTAAAGAGATACCTTAGCACAAAAGTTCGGGCATCAGGAATAGCGGCATCCATGGGTAGTGGGCTCATTTTAATTAAGAATCTCTCACATGAATTGAGATATTGGAACAAACTACTGATTTGCGAGATGCATGACAGCCCTTGTGAACTTGCCCCTTTCTCATCCCTGCTCGCTTGAAAATCCGGGGAAGCTCTTGCGTCACATGTCAGACACCTTTCTTCACAACATGCTTAGGATCTCGAAAAACAAAACTTCTTGAAATGAAGCTTCATCCACCACACAAACATGACCCCTAGGCCATTTGTAGTGGATTGTATCRCTTTGGCTTGTTCGCCATGGCGGGAGTCTTCACTGCCATCTGGGTAATGCTTGTGGATGTTCTCTTCTTCTGGCAGAGGGTATACTCAAAATCCAAACATCCCACCGCTTTCAAACGCTAATCCTTCAAACACAGAAATTCATTAGCTGGCTAACAAGGAAGAAACCCGCGCGGGTCTGGTTCGATATACTTCAAGATGCAAAGACGTATGACGAGTGGGAGGAAGCTGCATTCCAGCTCGACGTGCTGCTAGGAAACGATTTATGGTACGTCCCATGGATAGAAGACTTCAATAACGAGTGCTGATATTTTAATTACAGGCGGCAGAACCCTACTTCTAAGTACTACGACTATAGACTCATCCACGAACGCCTCCAATCCATCATCCTCGCCCGCGAAGACGGCGACGTCTTGCAGCTCGTCAATCTGCTACGCTCAGGTCTCGTCCGAAATCTAGGCAATATATCGACACCACGCCTCTTCAACCGAGCATTTGCTGGGACAAAATTGTTGATTGAGGACTACATCACACAAGTCGCACAAGCTATAGCTGAAGTCACAAAGCTACCGACTACGCCCAGCGCTGATGGCAACGGCGGGATCTCAGGCTTCAGCAGCCAGGCGAAGCTGGATCTGCTACATGATACCAGGCAAGCTTTCGGCAGGAGYACTTTAGTTCTTCAGGGAGGTTCGATATTTGGGCTTTGCCACCTCGGGGTTGTCAAAGCATTATTCTCGAGGGGCCTGTTGCCGAGAATAATTACTGGGACTGCTACAGGGGCTCTGATTGCCGCTCTCGTGGGGATACACACCGAAGATGAGCTACCAAATTTCCTGAATGGAGCGAGTATTGATCTCTCTGCCTTTGCTGGTAAGGGCAAGGTTACACAGGAGAATGGATATCCGCCTGCGAGCTCCTTTCATGGCTGGTGGGCAACCCTCCGAAGGAGAGTGCAAAGATTCTGGCGAGAGGGGTATTTCCTGGATATGAATGTGCTAGAGGCTTGCGTACGAGATAACGTTGGGGACTTGACATTTGAAGAGGCTTACAACAGGACAAAACGGGTACTCAATATCACCGTTGCTACGAGCGGGAGAAGTGGGGTGCCAAATCTCCTCAATTACTTGACTGCACCGAACGTCGTATGTATCTCACGCATTTACATGGAGTTTAAGCTGACATACTGTAGCTGATTTGGTCAGCCGCTGTAGCGTCGAATGCTTCCTCTCCTTCACTCTACGGCTGTTCAATTACCCTCAAATGCAAAGACGCTTCTGGTGCCATCGTCCCCTGGTCAATAGCCTCCGAAACTACGTTCAGGCCTTGGACTCATGCCTCCTATAATGATCGAGACTCGCCCCTATCAAGGATAGCCGAGCTTTTCAATGTTAATCACTTTATAGTCTCGCAGGCAAGGCCGTATCTTGTCCCATTCCTCCAAAGCGATATGCATGGACCCTCACCTTTCTACACAAGAGGTGGACGTACATCCTTGACTGGTGGTGTGCTCAGGCTCTTTACAATGGAGCTCCATCACCGGCTACATCAGATCGATAGTCTCGGGGTTCTGCCATTGTCGATCAGGCGCTTCCTTGTGGACGAACATATACCAGCAGCATCTGTCACTCTTGTCCCAGAGCTGTCAGTGAGTGATTTCATACGCCTACTTGAAACGCCGACACAAGCTAGTCTAGACTACTGGATTCTGAGGGGAGAGAGGAGTGTATGGCCTGCTGTAGGAGCATTGAAGGTTAGATGTGCTGTTGAGACTGAGCTAGACCGCGGTTATCAGTTGGTAAGAAGACGGAAGGCCGGAGGTTTACGGAGAAGAGGTAGTGCTGTCGATAAGACACCAATGAGCTTTGGTGTAATAGGGGCTTAGCAAAGCATGAAGCGCAGCTTCCCCCACACGCATCTGAATATTTCCTACATCATATGCTTCTTAAAGCTACTGGGGRAATTTTCTTGAGCGAAGTATTTGGCGAGCTTTCGGAGATCCTGAAGTTTTCGAGGCAGAAAAACGTATGAGCAATACGTGGACCAGTCATGCAAATGGAATATATGTCATAGAAAGGATGATCTTTTCAAATGAATCTACATAGTTCTTGGATGAACAACCTGCTACGGACATGTGTGTTGAAACGGGCGAAGGCTAGGAAACAAGGCGGAGCACTTCATTTCTAAATTTCATGCTTCGGAATATTTCTTGGCAATAGGGTTCGCTACCGGAACTCAAGCGCATTGYAGAACGATCACTTGACGCACATTGACGATCATAGCTCGAAGTTTGATCATATAAAGCATCGCCGAGGCAAGTTGACATGCGACCAGAAGCAAGCTAGAAAGCCTCTAGCACATGCAAAAGAGGAAGCTGGAGAACGCCCTGGTGAGAAGAGGGTGTGTGACCCCATACTTTTCGTCATATGAGGCTCAAGGAGCGAGACCGGAGGGATGGACGGTGTGGTATCTACGGGGCTGTGCTTTTTGGAACTTGTTTATCGCTCAGCCTTGCGCTCCCGAAGCTTGCTATCCAGTGCTCCTTCCTTCTCGGTCGGAGCCCGCCGTTATCAGTGAGGTCTTGAAAGTATGGTAATATGACTCAAATGAAGCTGCTGATTAGGAATTCGAAAAGCTGCGAGGAGAAAGGATGGGTTGCCCATGCTCGGTATGGAAAGAAAGTATATTTGGGTTGGTGTTTTTGAGCCGAAAGTAGACGGGACTGTACCGTAGACGGGGTACAGGCGCAAAGGAGCTTTCCCGGCTGCCGCCCATTGATCGGGTGGGCTTGAACTCAATTACAATTACCTGCCTAGTCGGAGATGCTGCTTATCCGGTGGRTTTGATCTGCAGCGTGCATGTGGAACGTTGGGTTGGCGGAGGGAGATTCGAGTTGCTGACCGGTTCAGAAACGATGATGGCGCATGTTCCGCCACCGAGGGAAGCCGCCTTCCGCCAACGCTTGTACTAAGGAGACGACATGGCATCAAACACCCCGACACCGTTACCAAGATCTCCCCCGTTAGGATATGTAGCGCTACTGCAAGAACATGCCTCCCCAAAGCAGTTCGACTGTCTGACCGCTCGCACCTGTGGAGGGGCAGCGAGGCTCAGCTCTCCTAAGAGTGAGGCGACCAAGACGTGGCCATTTGATTGGAGCTACACCATCTCACTCGCTCYCGGGAGCCCTTCCTATTTGCCCAGATTCTCGCAGCCGAGAAAGCAGACCCCTCTTTCGATCGAGGAACTGGCAAGGCCTAAACGTGCGTCTGCCTGCAAGCTGGGCGTGCTTGCATCATTGTTAGTTCCGCGAGGACGGACTTGCGCCGGCGGCCTGGCCTGGCCTGGGCAAGATGTCGTGGTCGAGAGTTGATGGATGCCGATTTTCGGTTTGTGTGCGAGCCACATGATTGTAGCACGTCTTCCACATTCCTTTGCTATGGCCAGTTGTCTGGTAGCGGCTTAAGAAGCCCGCCACGACTCACAGATCCGTCACCGTCGAGAGATGATTATAAGAGCATCTGCTCTCCCTTTCAAATTGTTCTGCAAAACTTCAAACTTTTCTTCATAATCAACTGAATTCAAACAAGCTTTGGTATTCTCTTCAAGACTGTTCTTCTACTGTATAAGTACAACAAACACGTTGCAGCATATCTAAGCATATCACATTTCTTGGTCCAGCCCTGCCGGCCTTGCATATCTCTCCCTATCCTTTCACACATATACCCAATCTGCACATCATCGTCACTTGTCCTTAGTCTTATCATTCTCAGCACATGCCATTGTAATGAGTTCTTTCCATTCCATGTAGAAGCAATCACTTACAAAAGATAGTTCTTTCTTGCCATTTCAACCTATCTTCACTATGGCWGTTCCATCCAAGCCCAACCACATCGAGCAAGACCACAGCGGGTACGAGCCCATGGGCCAGTTCACCTGCCCTCACTGCTACAAAACCATCTCAGCCTCACGCCCCCCCAACTTCAACCCCGAGAACTGCAGCTGCGTTGAAGCAGCAACATTGATGGAGCGCTCCTACCCCTCCCCTTATGAACGCACCCCCTGGCGCGACTTCATCTTCTCTTCCCCAGAGTTGGCCCCCTATCACCCTGAGTCCTATGCCTCCTCCAACCGCTCCGTGCCTGCTCCAGAAGGCATCGAGAATGCTCAGCCAGAAATGAACATCCCCAACGACTTCCTACCCCTGGCAGCTGAAGCAGGACTTAACGAGACTGAGCACCGCCGCTCTTCTTCATTCAATACAGCCATGTCTTTCCAGATGAAACGCTTTCTTGAGCAAGAGCAAGAATTTGTCTATCACGAAGCTACCACTCCACTTTACACGCCACCAACGTCAGCAACGCGGTTCCTCTCCCAGGAAACGCACATTCTATCCGAGAAGAAGAACAATCGTAGCAAGGAGAGCCAGAAGAGCATACAGACCTCTTCGAGCGGAGAGATAAGCTACGGCATTGGGTTCGGAGCTGATCCATTCACGGCAGCGGGGTCGTGGGCGACTGCTGAGGGTGGAGGAAATGGAGAGGGGTATGATTATGAGGAGCAGTATGCTATGACTTTGAGCGGACTTTCGGAGTTTGCTATTGGCAAGTGATATGGATTTGGGTTTGGTTTAGCAATGTTGGTACTTTTAGGAGTTTCGGCGAGTTTTTCGTATGATACCCTGGATGATCAACGATTTTCTTTGGCGGTCTTGGAGGAGTTATGTTGGATTATGCTGGCTTCTCTCTTGGGTGTACGAGTACGGATAGGACTCAACGGCTTGGGATTTTGGGATTCGGATCGGAGTTTGGCCTGCATCTTTGAGTCTGATTATTACATAGGAGTTTGAACTTAGATAAGTCATTACGAATGGTTGGCGCCAGGTCTGAAATTCAGAACAGTTTTCAAATTGAGAAGACCTCCTTGTCCAGATCGTGTGCAACCTTGTAAACGAATCCGAAGCTCCCTGGTCATTGTACTCGGACCGAAGCCATCAAGCAAGCCCGAGCCCGAGCCCCGACTGAAACATGCCACCACGTTGCGCTAATAAAACGGGACAGCGATTGAAACAATCATAGAGATCTATATCAAGAAACTCTTTACGATTTTGAGGAATTTACATTTAAAAGATGATGGTGCTATGCTCAAGAGGAAGAAGTTCACCACCAATCTTCCCGCATATAATAACTTGTTCCTTTCCTTGTAATGTGTCAAGATAAAACTCCGCCCAAATACAGGGCTGCCCATTTCTTTACGTGTCTTAATCTTCATTTCCCTTGCTCTCGACTCCTCCATCTCCAGAATTATTGCCTAGTAGACCTTTTTCTTTTCGTCGATGCTGTATTTGCCGGGGCCGCTGTTCACGAGGAGTAGG
Source organism: Lachnum nothofagi (assembly GCA_003988875.1). NCBI lineage: Eukaryota > Fungi > Ascomycota > Leotiomycetes > Helotiales > Lachnaceae > Lachnum > Lachnum nothofagi. The sequence continues at coordinate 33,843 of QYSG01005558.1, forward strand.
AGACCGCCGACGATGGAAAGGATTTGGAAAAAATCGTACTTAGCGAAATCCTTGTGGGGGTGGTGCTCATGGAGCTAGAATTCAGGGATTAGCTACTTGAACCTCAATAGTCTCGGGGCTTCCTTACCGTCCAGAAATTGTTGACCAGCAAATTGAAAACGCTCAAGATAACGACAAGCATGATAGCGCTGAACTTGGCCTTGAAACCGACTACCACCATGACACAAGCCACGAAGCCCAGGAGCGCGACAATGACTCTCCAGATGCTCCACGAACCGCTGAAAACAAAGCCAATGAAGAGGAAGATGAGCAAGACACGGCCAGCGAGCTGGAAGTACATCTTGCGGTCCTTCTCGTCGATTGAAGGCAGACCAGCGAAGGCCTTGGACTTGCGGACCCATGAATCGGACAATACCATCAATAGACCACCCATAACAGACAAGTTGCGTAGGAAGAAGTTCAGGTCGAAAATAAGTCCGTATCCAAGCGCTTGCGTGACTACCACTCCAATGAGTCCCCCAACGGCATAGTCTGAGTATTTTCGGGCAATGACAAGTGTCGAGCACGAGACCATGGCGAGAACGTTTACGATGAGAAAGAGGTGAGTGAGGCCCCATGGAACTGTAGAATTGAGCAATTAGAATATGGACAATGAAGCTGGGGGATTTCTTGTACTTTTGCGCCAGTCGTGGAGGTATAACAGCTGGTCATTCCATTGTGTAATGATCCGGAGGGCATCTTCGAGGAAAGTTACGACGATGAGGAATCGCCCAATTGCTGGTAAATATCTGCAGAGCCCGAAAATTAGCAGAGGATCTCTTGTCTTGCAGCAGACGTCTCGAGGGTTTGAGCTATGGTGGAGCTCTCGTAGTGGAGTGAATTATCCTCCAATGTTCGGGACACATACGGCTTGACAGGATCGCTCAGAGTATCCAGAAAATCCTCAATCTTGCTGGTCTGCTCCCTGATCGCATCGAGCGGGCTCGGGTCGCTACCTGCGTCTCTGCTGGGCCCTCCGAAAGTGTTCTGGCCGCCTAAATTGTAGCCCGCTGTTCCTCGGATTTGGGCCATTGTCGCAGTCCTGCTGGATGTGCACCAAATTGCTCGGTCTTGGTGACAAATTCAAATGTATATCTCGAGGGCCAGCAAAACAAAGATGTATGAGGGGGCGAAGGCGGGTGCTTGCTAAAAAGAAAGTGGTGAGCGTTGAATGAAAGGTGTTTAAACGGACCCGGCAGTGCTGCGGGAAAGACTAAAGACACCTTGCCAAAAGGTGGCTTTGCGCCACAGCTCCCGCAAGCGGCGCTGAAGCACCAAAACAGCAGAACTCTGCGATCAGGTTGCTTTTACTATTAAACTCGAGGAGTCTGGAATATTTCACAGAGAGTTTGCAATCAGTCTCGGACGACGAATAATTATGTTTTCTTCCATTGTAATGTAGATCTAAAAGTGACCCTTGCCTGCACAGATAGCTTTTGGGCTCCAGGCTCATGTCCCACAAAATCCACAATAACCCCGCCAGCACCGGATCCGGATGCATAAGTAGACGTCCATTCTAACCCTTAAGCTCAACGCTCACGACGCCTATGTTACAATCCTCTTACAGAGAAAGAGACCAATGGATCCCTCAATGAAAAGCGCTCAAATCCAAAGGCACACTGCTTCCGCGCCCTGCTCTGTACTTCTTGGGGCCTCCTATAAAATCCCTAGGTTTGGGTAATATGTTTYCCTCCTGGAATTTCCATCTTTGGTCATTGATGACTACTCTCCGAGCTGGTTCAGCATTCCTGTTCGGACTGGGACTTTTCGGAAGGCTTCCATTTGAAGATAACGTGTAAGAGCTTGGATCCAACATCGATCTGACAGGTTGCTGAGCAGGTGGCCTAGAGCTCGGTGGAGGCGGAGCTGACGATGGGGGTGAAGGGGCAGTGAATGAAGGGAACGGAGATGGTCCGCTTGGTGGTGGGGGAGGAGGGGGGGGTGCAGCAGATGGAGAAGCTTGCCCTACTGCTCTCTTAGCTGCTTGCATCGCTAGGCTTTGCCCGGCTCCATTGGTTGAAGGTGGTGAAGTAGCGGGCGGTGGCGGTCCTTGCGAACGACTAGGAGGTGCGACAGGTGGTCGAGGAGCTGACGGTGGGAGCGCAGTAGGCGGAGGGGGAGCGGAAGATGGTGGAGGAGGTGGGGCTTGAGGAGCTTGTGAAGTCAGAGTAGAAGGTTTCCTCATTCCTGGAGGAGCGGGAGGCTTCTTTCCGATCGGTGGAGGAGGTCCTTTCATAGAAGCAGAAGAAACTGGTCTTGGACCACTATTTGCACCTGTTTTCCTTAGATTCGCTATGGACGGGACAAAAGCAAGAGGACTTGGAGCATTTGGCACATTTTGCCCAAGCCTTGGAGGTGCAGCTGTCGGCGGTTTGGGAGCTGCCATAGCTGGCGGTTTCGGCGCAGAACTTCGTGATGACTCGGGGTCTGAGGTGTAAGATGAATCGCGGTTTGCTAAACGTGGAGTCAATAAGATTATACTTTCTCATGCGCTCGTCGCACTTACCTCCTGTATCAACACCGCCTCCACGCTTCTTTAATTTAGGCATGCCCCCAGCAAAAAGACCTCCAAGTTGTGGGGGTTGTTCCATTGCCGCAGCAGCTCCTCCGTTCTGGTCGCTATTACTACGTGCTCTATTTCCAGGGACTGGTGGTGCGAGTCCTCCGGGAGGTTTTGGTGCCCCTGGAACCGCTGGTGCGCCTCCTAGAGGTGAAGGTCCCGAGCCCCCCGGCGTTTTTCCCAATATCGGTGCGGATCGATCATTTGTGGCGGCTTTCTTGAGTTGTTTTCCTTTGGAAATATCTGAGAGAAGAGCACCCTATGTTCCGTTAACGGCAAGAAGAGACTTGCGAGTCCAGGTGGAACTCACTCGATTACCAGACGGAGGTTTCGATGGCAAATTTCCTGGGGGAGGTGGTGGAGGCGGCGGGGGACCTGCAAGTTCTTCAAGTCAGAATTATTTCGTCTCGAAGGTGTTCAGAGCATTCCCAAGTATGGGGATGTGTTAGAGCTTTTGGGAGGATAGTGTGTCGTGGAATCCGCTCTAGACGCTCCCAAATTCTCCAAACGAGGAGTGAAAGATCCTGCAGATGTACATACCACCCATGCCTGGCATTGGAGGGGGAGGCGGCGGCGGCGGCGGAGGCATATCGTGAAGTRGTGGCTGGATGGATGTGAGATATTGATAGARGCGTAGAGGTACGGATCGGTCGGGGGTATCGTTGAGTCGTTATCGCTGTACCATAAAGAAGATGAATGAATGAATAACAARGTGCAAGTGCTGGCGAAAAGAGGACGGCCTCTGCAATGCAATGGCGCGGGGATTGTTTAAGTTGCTCAGCTGCCTAGAGGGAAACGTTTGGGTTGCGTATCCTCCCTCCCCGTGCTCCATCCCGTACCCGTACCCGCGTCAGGTTGTGGCGCTGGTTCAGCCTCACTGGTTAGTGCTGCGCCTTACAGGGGTCATGCGATAGCTCACAGGGTCAACATCATACGGCAGGAGCGCGGCAACTATCGATCTTTGACAATCCCGTTACAACATGTCTAGACGCGCTCTCCGCTCTCGTACAGATGTTTGTCGTCTATGTGATTTCATGTTGTCGAGACATTCTGCCCCCAGAAATCCCATTCGACCTCAAAAGTCGATTAAGATCTTTCGAACAATCCTTCCCAGCTCCCGACGGCCATACTCGCAACAGGCAGAACAGCCCAAAGTACAGTCGAATGCGATYAGGGGGCCGAGAGTACGGGTTTTGGGGGATGGTAAAACTGCGGCGAGGGACAGGCTTGCGAGCAACGCGGGTCCTGAGCAAGCATGTAAAGAAGTGAAAGCGACGATAAACCGTTTATTATCTCAGGAGGGGATTCCTACGGAAGAGGACACAGCAACAGCCTTACAACAATGCGACTTCTTAGCCAATTTCCTCGTGCTCGAGCCATCACTGCCCTCGAAAGACCCAAAATCTCCTGCAGCATCAGCTCTTCTCTCCTTAGATGATTCGGGTTCTGGGATAAGTCCATCCCCACAGGTACGGGCCATTTCCAGGAACCTGCAAGACGAACTATCAAAGCTTGCATATTCTATCATTCGTCATCCACCAGTTTTCATCACGCCCAAGATCTTGAAGTCATATATACAGATTCAAGCGACTCTCAAAAGACCCGAAACGTTCCCGGAAGTTTTCAGTCTATTCGCGAATAAACCAGTACCAGAAGAAGATTCGTCCCCAATACGCTACCTAGATCAGAATCCAGACAAGGTTGCCAATGCTATACCGAAGCCTGTCACGGRTCTTGCGCTTCAGACTGCCATTGAAGCTAAGAAATTGGTCATGGCGATGGACATCATCGAGTTATCCTATGCTACGAAAGCATTCCGCCGAGCCAAGTTTGTACGAAAAGGACTTGTTCCTGCAGTGGGTGCAGCTGTTGCTCCTCTTGCAGCATATAGCCTTGCTTCGCAGCTTGCCATCCTTCAGACCACGATGGAGACTGGCATGGCAACGAATGTTGCCTTTGTAGGTATGCTGGCTTATGTCGGATTTACCGGCACCATCGGTGTAGTGGCTGTCACTACTGCCAACGATCAAATGGATCGCGTGACCTGGGCCCCAGGCATCCCTTTGAGGGACCGGTGGATTCGCGAGGAAGAACGAGCTGCAATTGATAAAGTTGCTGGTGCATGGGGTTTTAGAGAAAAGTGGAGACGGGGTGAAGAAGAAGGGGATGAATGGGATGCTTTGCGAGAATGGATTGGCATGAAGGGCATGATACTTGACCGTACAGAGCTGATGGAAGGAATGGAGTGATCAGTCACTGGTGCAAAGTGTGGGCTGACTACGCCCTATCCGCCTACCGCTATTGCACGCCGGGCCAGATTTCAACCAAAATTTCCCGCAAAAGAGGCTCGAATACATGTATGAGTAATTCTGAGCATGAGTGCTAATTGGTAGGACCGTGTTCTAGTCGAGCAGAAAGAGTTAAGTCTGGTCGCCGTTCTCTCCATATTTTGTCACAYACAATGAGGCTTGTTTTTTTTTTCAACCTTCACTCGTTTACTCTTTTAAATCCATAACATTTCACTTCGAGAAGAGGATTTTCATTGTTCCACGTATTTTGAGACATTCATTTTGAGCTTGAGCACTGCCAGCACAACAGGTACCAGCGCATCCATACGATCATGGCTCCGGTTCCGCATCTCTTTACAAGAGCGGTGCACATCCATCCGGACACAAAGTGTGATATTTACGCCAAATTCATGCATAATCTCTCTGTATCAGCCACAAGAACTATATTCTGGATGTCCTTCGTGCTCGTTATACTTTTGCTGATCCCAGCTTCGATGTCTTATAATGCGTCGGAACAAAAGAGACAGTAAGTCAACCCTTTCATAAGGTTGAGAATGATCAACTAACTGTCAATAGAGCCCTTATGGAAGCCGAAGACGAAGTGAGAAATCTCCCAGAAAGCGCGCAATCTGAGATCGGGCACCAAATCGATGCCCTAGAGACCAAGTATAAAAAGCAGGCCTGGATTTGCTGCGCCATCGGATTCGGGGCTTTATGTCTAACGGTGACATGTCTCACTCTGGGAGCCTTCGYCGGTCTATGTTTACAATTTTGCCATATTGAGGATTTGATGATGTTCTATTGGGGTTTCTGGTCCATCTTCATGATCGGTTCAGCGATCGCACACACTGGTCTAGTACAATTCCAGTTGCACAACTGCCTCATACCTGGCCATCCATATGCTCCCTGGAACATCGCATTAGGAAYTCCCATTCCGGTGATCAGCGGCTTGTACTACTACCTGGGAGTCCTTGGCCGTAGCTTATTTACCAAGCAACATACCGGCGTCGAGCAGTAAGCAACCAGAATCTATGTTGCCCCAAATTTTATCAGACATTGAAAATGATCTCGCTGACAATGCCTATAGCAACGCTTCGTCYAGAGCACYACTACGCAGCAAACGAAAATCGATGGTTGATGTAGAACTCGCGCAGGTGCCTTCCACGATAACAAATACGGGCTTTCCAGAAGGAACATTATTCTGGGCACAGACCCCGGATGGTAGTCAGATACCACTGCAAATCGTAGCGACGAACCTGAGTGCTCCTTCCCCTTCCTCCGGGTGCCGAAATAACGCCAGGCTCACCGAGAGTCCTTCGTGCTCAGAGCCAGAGGATGCTTTATGATGCCACCGTAAGAGAGAGAAAAAAATGAGTAACATATTTACACGCATGGTATGGATCTGACGCTCTGGAATCATTCCGGATATATAAAAGCACCTGTCAGAAACAATGTCTCACCCCTTCTGGGGCAATGAAGCTTGGGCTGATAAAGAGGCATGGCATTGGGTGGATCAGAATTCAATTACAAGCGCGGCCGCGGAAATTACTGACTTACGCTGGAATGAAGAGGGAAAAGAGCTGGCTTCCATGACGTGGTAGCTCACACCGTTCATCTACAAGAAATGGTTTCTGAACGTCTATTTTGATGTCTATTGCTATTCCTCACGCTCTGCCAGCCTTGCCGACTTGGATAATTCCGCCCGTTCTCTGCTCATCGCTTCTCAAAACCGGCCACGAGCTACCATCTGCTTTCACAAAATTAACCTCCAACTTGGTTCCTAGAATCTTGAAAGACGAGGCTGCTGTATCGATCGGACTAAAGAGGGGGACTGTGGTTTTGTACCGCTTAGGTGTGGGGTCTGTTGTAAGGAGGTCGATTAAAAGCTCCGTCTCAGCGAACTCAACCATGGCCTTTTCCTTGTTTATCTTCTTTAGGAAGAAGGAGGCAATTACCGTGGTGGGAGTCTGGTAAAAGTCGTGTCTGTATATAGAATGTAATCAGCAAAAGACTGCATCATTTCCTTCCCATGTGCCCTGCAACATACCTAACCGTCTCCAGAACCTCCTCACCAGCAGCATTCCCACTCTTCTTCTTATCTCCACTGCCCACAAACAGATGCCTCTTCTTAGTCTCGCACCCCTCGATCCTCATGAACTCATCAAACTCCAAAACCCGCCGCTTGCAGCACGTATACCCCTTACTTCCCTCATGAAAGATCGGCACCCCAGGATGAAACATGCACTTCTCTTCACCTCTCTCCCCACCATCAAACTGGAACCCACAGGCTTTCCGCCGACAAATCTTGCCTTTCGGGATCGCGAGGCTGGGATCGTCGTCTTCGGACTCTGGGGGCGGAGGAGGCGGGGTAGCTATGGGAGCCGCGACGGGAGCTCGCGAAGGTTCTGGGGTCGGTGTGATGGGTTTAGTGACGGGAGCAGATGAGGTGGAGGAACTGGCCATTTCGCCCTGCTTCTTTTCGATGGTGGGTGGCAGATCGGTGGTGCTGTGCTTGCCGGTTGTGCATGGTGGGATGGAAAGGAATTCGTCGAAGGTCAAGACGCGGGGTTTGCAACATTTCCAGCCTGCGTAGATTAAGATCAGCTTGGACTGAAGAGGGAAAAGGGAGTACTGCTGGAGGGGGGCTCTGAACCTTTCTGGCCTTCATGGAAGATTGGCGGGCCTGGGTGGTATTGGCAGTCTTCGGCGGGGTTGCTGAACATCTTCCCGCAGGATTGGTGGACGCATTTTTGCGCCATATTGAACAGATGGCAATGAGTAAGAGAATAGTATTGCCAAACTGTCTAGAAAGGTTTCGGGGATGTGGGAAATCGAGGCTTTGGTGTGTTGATTTCTAGAATGGTCTATGGCCTATCAGAATTTCTGGGTTGCGCGGCTCATCTTCGGCAGTCGCGACCCCTGCCGTGTCAAAATACCCCAGATCTGCCTGCAGGCACAACCTCATAACTTCGTTTCACTCTTTTTGCCGTACTTTCATTAACCTCGTGAAACCCAGGAATCTGATCTCTACCTTCTCTATTTTCTGCTCCTTRCCCAGCAAACAAGGCTTAATTGTCCCCCCTCAACAACGATGCGTGCCACGTCGAAGCTACTTCAACACGCGTGTCGAATCACGCTCTTCACGCGACAAAACTGCTCTCTTTGTACCACGGCCAAACAGACTCTATCTACAGTCTGGGACAAGCGACCATTTACATACAAGGAGATCGATGTCATGACTCCAGAAGCAAAAGGCTGGCGGGATATCTATGAGTTTGACACTCCTGTGGTCAGTGCCAAATAGCCAGCCAGAAAACAGTGCTAATAACGTAGATTCATATCAGTAGCTCGACTCAGGCAGAAGAAATACCGCAGCTTTCATCTCAAGCCATCAAGCTCATGCACAGATTTTCAGCGGAGCAAGTAGCTGAAAAGATGGATTACGTAGAAGCTGGTTGAGGGTGCTAATGGCAATGAGCCTCTATTCATAGTCTATGTTGCTTGACGAAGCCCAGGCTCTATAAGCTGGTCTTTAAAAGGAGCGCCCGCTACTTTCCATACGGCCCTGTTAGTTTTGTTGATGCCTGAAAGAAGTTCTTGATATTCATAAAGAAGGGAAGCCTATTCCAGGACAGAAAACGTCCTAAATACAATGCCGATTACCAATCCTACTTACACGAGAATCTAGAGTCCCCCCTACCAAAGAGTAGATCGCGTGGTTTGGTCACGTGATCAACTATCAACAAATTTCCGAGGGGCGCTCGCACTCTTCGCAGTAGCTAGAGAAGACATTACACCACCCAGCAACACGTAGATGTCTGTCGCACAACTGATCATATGGAACCCATGGCTCGCGAAAGTCTTTCCCTGCTCTCCATTCGAGCAGAATATCCCAGCCTTCTTTCCCGATGCATTCGCAGCTTTCAGGACTTTGGCAATTGCTGCTTTAAGATTATCATGCATGGTACCATCGAGGATGGGATGACCGATGTTATTTCCCAGGTCGAAGGGGCCAACGAAGAGTAAATCAATTCCAGGGACTTTGGCAATCGCTTCCACATCTTTAAGGGCCTCCTTCGTCTCAATTTGCACAATGGTGAGAATTGATTCATTTGCCTGCTGGAGATAATCGGTTGCCGCCATTGATGGGACAAAACGCTCCTGTGGAAACGGGCTTCCAAATCCGCGAGCCCCTTGTGGCGGAAATTTGGCGCTTTGCACAAGCATTTCTGCGTCTCTGACCTGCAGGTTTCCTAGTAARCATCGTTCCTAGTCTTTCCAGAGAGGAAAAGGAATGCTCAAAGGGTCATACTGTGTACAGAAGAGGAACGATAATTCCGTGTGCTCCACTATCTAGAGCGCCTACATATATCAGTATCGGAATTTTCTTTGCACTAAAGAGACTTACGCTTGACCATATAGCCCTGGTTGTCCAGGATTCTTACAATTGGGGAAACTCCGCAGGCTGCAATTGCAGGGACAGCCTCAGACATTGCCGCATCTATATTTGAAACCCATCAGAAGTGAGTCAAACAACGGCATGGCAACGACAGCTTGCAAGCAAGTCTTTAAGCTTCAGAGATCGAGGACAACCAAGATTCTGGCCGCTGAATTCTGGCCGCTGAATTCTGGYCAAGCGTGGTGAGCACGTCCCTACGGCATATTGGTATACATCCTCGCTTTCAGCTACTCTAAAATGACAGAGATTATGGAGCTTCCAGCCTCGGTAGGAGCAGGCGAGTCCTTGTCTCATTCAAATTCGGACTCGGTTCGACTTAGCTCTTAAGAGCAAGTCCGAGTTGTCCCAAGAGTCTTGGATTTGACTCGGATTCGGACTCGCCTGCTGGTCTGTCTACTTTGAAGCAGCAGCAGAAGCTTGAATCTTTCCTAAAGAACTTCAAAGGAAAGCCAGATTACCGTCAATATTGCCGTCTATTCAAAGTCAGTCATCAACCAACTGCACGAGAAGAAGGCTCACGTTCGCCGTCCACAACCACAAAATCAACTCCAGTTCTCGCAAGTGTTCTTGACACATTTGAGCCCGGAGCCATCTGCCAGCATCCGAAAGCCGCACTCCCCTCATCCATTACCCTCTTTAGGCGGTTTGCCGTCTTCATTGTCGAGACCATCGTGGTTGAATATCGCTTTCCGGTGCTAGCTYTTGGGATAAACAATCTGAGTAAGTTCGGAACCCTAACAAATTGTTTGAATGAATGGTGGTGAAGAAATTGACGCATTTTACATCAAACACTGAGGTTCTTTTACCCCGCCATTCTACTTAGTGACCCCACTGTGGAGAGAAAGCTCATCACGTGGTGTAAGCTCAGATGCCGTTTGCATCAAAGCTTCTTGTTGCTATCTTTGTGACATAGAAGAGAAGCGATGATGCGTGACGTTGGGGCATCACATCAGGAAGTGGAAGCCCATTGTGAAAGCTATCAATATTCAATAAGAGTGGATGAACCGTTCCGTTTCTGGGCATGCAGGGACCCCACCAACCCCTCCAAAGGCTCAAAACTGAAAGTGTGATTACTATACCAGCTCTAGGACTGGCTTGCCGTTGAAACATCTGCCACCCAAATAAGTGGATTTCATATTCCAGGTCAAAAACTATCGATTATCTTTTTGTACAAGCTTCTCCACTACCTGATTGAACAGKCACAAGTTGCACAACGGGGACAAAAAAAGCGCCCTGTGCGTAGCCAGTCCCTGGCGATGAGGCTCGAAGTCATCCCGAAGAGTTTTTGGCTTTTGAGACTTTTCCAGCAGTGAAATCGGAGATACCTGACATTATTCCGCTATTCCAACCTCGCGAAAAGATCCGATTTGGCAAGCCACGGAGCCATGCACAACAGCGGTGAGAGTGGTTTACAAAAGAACCTTCAAAAGCCGACCGTCATAGTGGCACAGTTGTGGCAAATGGATCCCGGAGATCCTGCCGACGACCAGTTGAGAATTGATGCTATCGACTAATAACCCCCACGCCAGGCCTTGCGCAAGGCTAGAAATGGCGCGGCGCAAACCCCACCATGCATGTCACCCCTGAGAATCTCGATCAGAACGGCCGCGCAGCTGGTGCCCATCTTGGCCTTTCTGGTTGCGCACCCGCGGTCTTGGGTGCATCTGGGGAATCAAAACCTCTGTTTGTCGCCGAGCTCGTGGACCAAACCCGGCAAAGGGCCAGCAGCCATGGAGCTGGGTGTGGTTGGCGAATCCTCACCGACTGCCGTCGCAAATATATGCCAATTACGTCTGTCTCCGCTAGCCTTGTCAGCCTGCTTGTGTGCCGGAGGGCATCAAATTATCAATATGATTCATATACGCCGGATGCATCCTTCGCTATTTTCCGCGATGGCCTCTGCGAATAGGATCATGACAAAAGATTGGTCAAAATTCGACTCCACGACAATTTCGAATCTGGACTTTGGATGGGGACTGTAACTGGCCGGCTTACATCATACATACCCCTGGTTTCACTCTTGGCTTACCCTGTTCCGCGCAGAGTTGGTGTCCCACGCGATTCTGGATCGCGCACGGTCTTCCTGGCAGCTTCTCGATTTCCTTCATCCTGTCACATATCACCCGCTTAGTTGAGGGCTTGGACGCTGCGCTCTCCAAACCCTCTCTCCACTTCCCGGTTTCCCCAAGCCGAAGGCGAGATCACCAATAGGAGGCCACTGGGCTCCTCTGGATTGCCCCGGATCCAGGAAAAAGAAACGTCTCCACTACTGTCCCAAAGGAGCTTTTCCATCATCTACCGCACTAGTCATTCCGCCTAGTAGCGTGGGGCACTGGCCCGAACCCTTCACCCTCCTTTCTGGTAATTCGTACCACGGCGGAGTTCTGCCATGCCATCCTGGTCTTCAAAAAGGGCTGCCCGCCCACCTATCGAGGGTCTGATTGATCGATCTCTCTATTTCACCTTTTGTTTGAGTTTGGCTTCGCGGCTTCATTGAATYCACTCTATACCTGCTCTTCTTTGTCTTGTGACGTAAATCTCGGACTGATTGAATACACATTTGCTACTTATTCTTCCCTTGACATCACTTTCGCTCTTTGCGTGCTTTCTGCCTGTCGCTCAACACAAAGACATTGAAGCAAGCGCCTCTATTCTGATCCTCAGCATATAAGAGTACGATGTTATCCTACGAAAGCCGAGCAACAATGGGACAGCCAAATTCTTCGACGTCGACTTCCGACCACCTCCCCATCCCCTCCACGCCCCCAACCAGCGCAATGCCCAATGGTCAAAGCACCAGCTCGAGCCAGCCAGACACCCAGCACCATCATATCTGGCTGATCACCGGCCCAGCAGGATGCGGCAAGAGCACAGTTGCGCAATACATCGCAAAAGCAATGAACCTTCCATACCTTGAAGGCGACGAGGTAGGATTAATCTAAGTCTGTGCTTCTCTTCTGCAATCGCTAACAAAGCCTAGTACCACCCTCCAGCCAATATTGAAAAAATGACCAAAGGCACCCCTCTCACCGACGAAGACCGTTGGGACTGGCTCACCTCCCTGCGCGACGAATCCCTCAAGCGCCTGCGCGCTGGCTCGCAGGGTATTGTCCTCACCTGCTCAGCGCTCAAGCGCAAGTACCGCGACGTCATCCGCGTTGCGCCGTACTACGACCACAACGTCATTCTACACTTCATATATTTGCATGCTACGGAAGAGGTCTTGGTGCAAAGAGTTGGCGCCCGGAAGGGGCACTATATGGGCGCTGCAATGGTGCATAGCCAGTTGAGTATATTGGAGGCACCGACGGCGGACGAGACGGATGTCATCACGGTGGATGTGAGTGGGACGCCAGAGGAAGTAGAGAGGGAGGCGCTAGCGAAAATACATCAGGCTGTTGGGGAAGAGTTGAGTCGGGATAACTGATGGCAGCGTGGAAAGTGGCATCACTGCGTACTCCCGATGTCTCGCGCGGCTTGAGACATTTGGAATTGCCGTTGCTGTGTGCCTACTGTGTGCATGATGGATGGATGGGTGTTTTCGGAGCAGGGGTATAAATTGTTGGCATTTTCATTTGCAATGATCCGCATTGGGGTGAGATCGGCGTTGAATATTTTACCCAACGCATAGCTGGGCAGGCGTCTCGTCTTACTGCATCTTACCTTTTTTTGCTGGGAGATTCCCCTTTCAGTACTTGCTTGCAGCGTGCGTGGGGTTACGGGGTTTTGGGCGTTGGGCTCTCGTCCTTCGGGCTGCAATACTACAAGAGAGAAATATCACGTCACAAGGCCACATTGAATAGGACATGCATGGACTATATGCAAAGGTGACTCTCTCTCTCYTTTCTCGCGATCTATAAGTTCTATTTTGTCCCACGTATGCGGTGCATTGCGGGGTAGCAGGGCCGCTTCTCCAACGGTGCGACGTGACAGCGCATCTAGGTCAGCATGTGAGGCTGAGCGCCAGATGCATTTCCAATTCGTCGGGAGGGTGGGCACGTCCAATGACCAAATTTTGCCCACACTTCGAATATAAGTCCTACATACCGGAACGAGACCCGATACCCTGAGATCAACGAAGATGCATGACCAGAATGTCCGGATTTTCCACAAAGCCCCTAACCACCTCCGCAGCCCGCGCCATCGTTGCACCATCGATGACCCGGTGGTCAGCACTCCAGCTGAAATTACAAATCTGTTTGGCGACGACGAGAGCCTCTTCGCCGAATGATGGGACGGTCCGCATCTTGCCGATGCCGAGAATGGCGACCTCCTTTTCAACGATAACTGGTGACACGTAGGTACCACCGATGCTACCGATGTTGGAGACCGTGATTGTGCCACCCGAAAGGTCTTGGGCAGAGAGCTTGCCCGAAGTGGCTAGGGATTGGAGCCGGCTCAGTTCGGAGGCGATGGAGAGCACGTTGAGGGATGATACGTTCTTGATGACGGGAACAAGGAGGCCGGATGGTGTATCCATTGCTACCCCGATGTTGTGTTGGCTTCGGTGTACCAGGACTGGCTTCGCGGTATTAGAGTCGGCATCGACCCTGGCATTTAGCATTGGATATCGATGTAGAGACATCGAGACGGCTTTTATGATGAACGGTAAGAATGATAATTTGTTGATATCATTTACAGGTGACCTTGCTAGTCCGTCATTTAGTCTGGTATGGAGCTCCTGGAGCCGGCTGAAGTCGATCTCATCCGCGTATAGGAAATGTGGGATTGTCAAAGACTTCGTCATGGTCTTGAACATTTGAGCTTGTGTGTTTGATAATTGGGTAATTGTCTCGGTTTGTGTTTGTGTGTCGACTGGTAGAATAGGCGTATGCGAGCTGGTAGAGCCTCCAGAATCTCGCAGTTTTGCAAATTGATGTACATCCTCTTTCAGCACGCGCCCATCCTTCCCAGTTCCCTGGATTTCTGAAATATCAACTTCCAACTCCTTAGTCAGGTGCCTGACAGCTGGCGTTGCTAATGTTGCATGTTTTCCTTTCGACGGGGATACTCTCACAGGTTCCGGCTCTGAGTGGCCTGATATTGACTTCTTGTAACTGGGGTCTGAAGACTCCTCTGTTTGTGCCTGGGATTCCCCTCTAGCAGACGGCTCCGTCAAAGCCGCCAAATCCYCCTGCTTGATTTCGCCTTGTATATCAATATCCACCAGAGGCTTGCCCACCTTGGCCATTTCACCGGCATCGTAGTGAAGCTTCTTGATGACACCCGCGAATCTGCTGGTGATTTCTACAGAGGCTTTGTCGCTTTGTACCTCGCATAGCTTGTCCCATTCTTCGACCCGGGCTTCGGGCTCGACGAACCACTGGATGATTTCGCATTCTCGGATTCCTGTCTGATTTGTTAGACATTTGTTTCTTGTAACACATGATAGGAATAGAAGACACTATAATGACCCACGTTGAACAAAGTCTTTCAAATGCTTTGAGGTTCAGGCTTTGGAATGTCAGGTCCAGTTTCCCTGTCAGCTACCAGACTACTTGCTCAAGGCCGGACATTATAATGACTTAGATGGAAGACCAGATTGGAAGAGAGTACCGCCGACCTTCACCAATATCTGCCAGCAAGAATGGCTTGATTGCCTGAGTTCTTCTCGTTGTGTGGAATGCGCGTGCTGACGGGAACTGCTGGTGGACATTCAGAGCTTTGTAGGCACGCCACTGTCTCGAGGAAATTCGTGGAAATAGTTGTAGACGCATCCTGGCCATACACATCTATCGGGATTTCCAAGAAAGTATGGAGAGGTTCAGAAGTTACATCTTCAAGGAAAACGAGGGGTTGTTGAATATCTCGGGTTTGTTCCCCGCGAAGTACCTGGCCGCGGGTACAAGCGGCATACGGAGTGGCAGGGGTAAATCGCCCGACCTGGCTTCTATTTAYTCGGGTTGACTTTAAAAATATAGAGCTTCAAAATGAAGTAGAATATGAATCAAAAATTTCTTTCCTGATAAATTGATCTTTGAGACATCAGGACCTTTGAGACAAAAGTCACTCCTATTTTGGGGGATACAGATTACTGATTACCGGCAGGGAAGTTCCAGCCTAGCGAGCTATCAAAAATGGATCCAAAGAATTTTGGATAGCTTCACGTCAGCGCGTCTACCACGCAACAGTGAAGCATCATGGTCCTTTCAAGACGGCCATTTCGGTCTGCCAACGTGACATTCGACACCGCGGCATGCCTCCTATGCCAGTGGCGTTCCTTCGGCTCTTCATACAGGCGCCTAGCTGAGAAACCAAAATCAACTCCCTCGAAAGCATCGGTCCCTCTATCAGCGGGTGCGTCACTACTGAACAAAYCGAAACCGCCTCAGTCTGTCCTCGAGAATGCTCCGCGATCTTATGGCCGCAATGTTGACGACTTCACGCCCAAGCCCCTAAACCACCCAATCGGGGTTGCAAGGCCTCCTAAGCCTGGAGACAATAGCGGCATGGATCGGAGGTCGTTGAGGCAGAGGAGAGATGATTTTGTTGATTATGACAAGCATTTAGTTAGGAGGAAGGAATTGTAAGAGCTTAATCTTCTACCGTAGCCATTAAAGAGTGGTTACTACTCTTAAAAGCTTGGCTGATCAAACCATCTGTAACTAACAAGAACGATAGAACACACCAAGTCGCAAAATCGTATTACCGAGACTGGAGTAACATGCGATTCAGCAAAGGAAAATCCTTTCTCGTACCTCCGCGCCTCTTCAAAGCCGAGCGATCCCTCTACTTCCCCAATCTCCAAGGCCAAACCCTCTTAATCGACAAAAAATTACGGGATACAACCCCCGTATTGGAAAAGAAAATATCTATTCTCAACATCTTCAATACTCAATGGGCAGAGAACCAGGCAAATACATTCGTCTCGGAGCAAAGCAACCCGGAGCTGCACAGGGTCGTGAGAGAAAGTTGGGGGAGGGCACAATTCGTGCAGATCAACTACGAGGAGAATTGGATGAAGGCTTGGATTGTCAAACTAGTCATGTCGAAGCTGCGTCTCCAGCGGCCGGCCGATACCTGGGGCAAGTATTTCTTGGTCACCAGGGGGATAACGGAGCAGATGAGAGAAGATATGGGCTACCTGAACGGCAAGGTTGGGTATACGTATCTGCTCGATGGGGACTGCAAGATTAGGTGGGCAGGGAGCGGAAATGCGGCAGATGGAGAGAAGGGAAGTCTGGTGAAGAGCGTTCGATGGTTGGTTGAAGAGTCGATAAGACCAAAGACCGCGCCTCCAAAACCAGCAGCAAAAGGCGTCCAGAGTTCGAAATCGGCCGCTATTGCCGCATGATATTATTGTAAAGATAGACCCAGTACTTATACACCGATTCAGCTCCGGCTTGCCAGCCAACCCTAACGCCCGCCCGCTGAATACATACATATTATTTAACTGTCGTGTCGCTCTTCCCCTTCACATGAAATACAAGAACACCAGGAAGCAAAACGCAATAAAGCTCCCCATGATGATCCCATCTCTCCGCTTCTTCGCCGAAATCCTTCCAATCAAACTGTTCAAGCCTGGCACCTGACTTGCTGCCMCTGTAATCCTCCTGTTGATACTCGCCAGCGTCTCCCTCTGCAGRCCAAAACTCTCATTCACGGCATACGCCTGGCTCAGCACGCTGTCCGCCATGTTATGACTGTTGTCAATTCTCGCCCTCTCACCTAGCATGTAGTCTGCTTCTGCGGCTTCGGGGTTCGAGGAATGGTAGGCGTCRATGTCGGAGCGGACATTAGAGAGCAGATTCGCGCGGTTGCGGGCGTCGGTGAGCTGGGATTTCAGGCGGAAGAGCTCGCGCCGGTGTTCGTTCAAAAGGTCACGATGTCGGGATAGGTTGTTTTGCTTTAGGGCCGAGGCAGTAAGGGTTACTTCGGAGTCGAGGAGGCGGGTGAGTTGTGATATGAGGGCTTCTCGCTGGGATGAGTGTTAGTATTTGGAAAGTTTGTAGGGCGGAAGAGAGCGTACTTTTTCTAGAGTTTCTTGGATTTTGGATTCTGTCTGCTTTTCATCTTCTGTGGGCTTTGGAGGTATATTGGAGATCGAGGAGAACTGGGAGTAGGTGTGGAATAGTGTTTCTGTCTTGAAGACATCAGCTTAGAATTCATCTTGCTTTCTCTATGATGAGCAAACCTGTGTTTCTAAAGTGCGGGCTTGCTGTCGAAGTTGCGCCCATCCTGACCCTGTAGAAGAAGCCATTTTCAAGGTTGTGCGGAACTGCGAGGATTCAGGGACAGCTTGTACGGCCAGCTCGCTCAATCGCTCAATGCATTGGCGGCCGTGAACGTGTCTCGGCCCGCTTTCAGGGAGTCGCTATGCACGTGATCGTTGCCTTACCACGATTGATAGATGGCACCCTCCCGTTTTGATTGGCGCACAAACGAATTTCGTTGCCCACACGAAAATCTGGGAAAAATATCTTGAACCTCCCTCAATCGACGACCCGCCAATTTCTATTTCGAAAACCCCTCTCACGACAACTTTCTCACCATGGTAAGGACGCCATTCTGATGCGATATACGAGCGAGATTGAAAAGAAGGCATGGGCTAATTCGTGAATGCGACAGTCGTCCGGAAAAGTCAAGACTGGCCAGCTCTGGTCCAAGAACAAGGCCGACCTCGCATCGCAACTCTCGTCGCTGAAGACCGAGTTGGGTCAATTAAGAACACAGAAAATCGCCGGAGGATCTGCGTCGAAGCTTACAAAGATGTATGCAGTGCCTCAATCCACGCTCTTCAAGCCCTAGGGACGGAAAGGAAACTAACAGACCTCTTCTCCAGCCACGATCTCCGAAAGTCAATCGCCAAGGTCCTCACCGTCATCAACGCCAACCAGCGCTCGCAGCTCCGTCTCTTTTACAAGGGCAAGAAATACCTCCCTCTTGATCTCCGACCCAAGCAGACGCGCGCCATCCGGAGACGTCTGAGCAAGCACGAGAGCGGTAAGGTTTTGGAGAAGACGAAGAAGCAGGCGACCCATTTCCCTCAGCGGAAGTTTGCTATCAAGGTATGCCGATATACACTCTGGATTCTGTGGGGGCCTAGGGTATGAGACTGACTGGGTTTACAGGCAGAGGCTTAGACGAAAACTGCGTTTGGGAATGGAATGAATCGGTTTGTGGCCTTCTTTGCAAATGGCTTGATTTTTTCAGAGGGTCAACGGTGTATCATCGAGAATAGCATGGTTGGCATGGAGCCGCCCCAAATAAAATCACGACATTAAGCAATCCGCGGTTCCAGTTGTGGCTTTGCGAGATTCGAGGTGCGCAACTAGAGGATACGGTCTTCAATTCCAAGACCCAGGTCCACCGCATCTGTCAAGACTTTGCCAAGGGCATGGAAGCTATTTTCTATTCTGTTGCTACTTTGACATTCCTGCGAGATGGTGGTCTTACCCTATGTGCCTTCCCCAGAGCGTTCGGCTTCTCTCTCCTCAATCACCATACAAATCTAGGAGCCTGGTAGCTGGGGCATTTTCCCCAATTCTATTGAGCCAGTGATACGTTTCTRTTGCTCTCTTTCGATTTGGATATTCCCCATCCTGGCTAAGTGGCATAACCTCGCGTTCGATCTATGCAGAAACAAACACAAGATCTTTGGTTTGATGAATGGCTTCGGTGAAAGGACTATGGGTAATCTAGCGAATTGGCGATGGACAACTGAACTTCCACATGGATGTAATATGATGTTGAAAGTAAAAGTAAAAGAATACTTATTGCGCTGCAAGTTAAAGACTCACGAGCGATTTAACAATGACTTCGAAGTAATTGTAATTATGATGAGTTTCCCTTATTGAAGCTCTGTGTTTCAGGCAAAGTTTCCGAACTTTTTATTCATCACCTTTTTGTTTGTCATACACCATTATGCAACATATCAATGGTATCTCACATCCACAATCGACACGTCCCATCCGCCCCCGCACTCACAACCCATGGCTCTCTGGGATGCCAATCAATATCCATAACACCCAGAGCGCTCTTGACTTTATGTCCCTTCAGCACCTTCACGGGCACAATCGTAGCATTCTCCATCATATCCGTCACAACCTTTCCATGGAAGATCTGCAGACTGCCATCGTCACTGGCATCCGCGAACAGCGGGTAGCCACCCTTATGATACTTCACAGCTCGGATAGCTTTCTGATGGAACCGCATCGTCTTGTACGGCCTTGTCGAAAGATCGAGATCATGCCATAACAGCCGACGATCATAAGATCCCACAATGAGATTATCTCCTCCAGCATGGATATCAAAAGACGATATCCAGCGCGCACCTGGCTGGATGATCTTAACCAGTTCTTGTTCCTGCAAATCGTAGCTTCGGATGTTGCGCTGAGTGGCGACGAAGAAGAGCGGCCGCGAGGGGTGGAATTGGACTGTCTGTGCGATGCCTGGGAGTCGGCGAAAGGGAATCTGTGTAAGGTGTTTGGAGAGTGTGTGGATGGCGACGGCGCTCTTTTGGCCGGCGGGCGAGACGGTGGAGAAGAAGTCGCCGCGGCGGTGCCAGCTGATGACTTTCACAGTCGTCCTCACCGTGATCTTGATGAGGACTCCTTCCTCTTCGAGATGAGATCTAGGGCGAGCCCATTTCGCAACGGGCACCTTCCTAGCTCCGTTGGCGGTTAGAGCTTGAGCGGTATTTGTAGCGTGTCCGAAGCCTTTGTCGAGAAGCTCTCGGCTTCCTGCGTCGGTTTCGGAATCGAGGATAGGAGGCACGAGGAGGTAGATATCATCTCCTGCAGCGGCAGACAGGATCACTGCATCTCTCCCTGGCCGCCATCTCACGACATTGACAGCCTCATCGTCGCCAATCTTCGCGCTCCAGAGTTGCCTACCCGTTAAGAGCTCCCAAACGCGCACAGTACCGTCATCACCTCCGCTAGCAAGCCATAACCCAGATGGGTCGATTGCCAGACTTCGTACACGACCTTCATGACCGCGGAATAGAGTCGAGCAGATTGTTGGGAAGGGCTTGAGCTCTTCTGGTCTGGGTAATTTGGGGAGTAACGATTCGGGGTCAATGTTAAGCCTGTTCTTACGCACACGAGGAGCAAGATACAAGTCCAATGACCGCTCAAATCGCTCATTGATAAATTTCTCGTAGCCTGGGACTTTTCGAAGGGAGCTATATGAAGTCGGTAAGTATTCCTTTTCGCGATCTTCTGGATCAGTAGACTCCCATGCCTTTTTCTCGGCTGTAGATGGTAGGTACTCGGGTGGTGGGTTGTAGCTTAGATCGTATCCTGGTGGTGCTAGTTTAGGGGCTGGAATATTCATTATGTGGTCTGGACGAGGTTGCTCGTCTTGCCAGATATCATAATGCACTTCTTCCTCTTCCTCTTGGCGTTCCTCAGGAGGTTTATATGGCAAGATCCTTCCTTCCCTAATAGCACGAACGATCTTCATAACCCTCTTAGCTTCATGCTTTGAAGGAAGGAATCGTCGCTTCGGCTCTGGAGCAGCACTCAGCGGCATAGTCTCTTCAATGCCTGTAAAATATTCGACAGTTGCCTATCAGCAGTCAGTATATAGCTTTCCCTTCGCAGCTTTGAGAGACAGCTTACAGGATATGGATCATAGCCCTCCTGTGGAATCTCATTTGTCTGTATCCTGCGGAGAATCTCTAATTCGTCTCGGCTTAAATTGAGAGGCTTGCCAGTAGTTGGATCTGTGAGACCAGTCCATCCTTTCGGAATGTCTATACTGTCCAATAGCGAGTCCAAAGCCTCTCCTGCCGCCGGTCGCATGATTTTCTTGCCATTTATATCATATCCAATATGCGGGTATGATTCGTAGAACTTCAAGTCAATATTTCCAATAGTGTTGGTTGTGGCAGGCGCATCCGAATCATCAGAGGCGTAGACGGGATCTATCTCCTCATAGACATATCTCTCTCCTCCGTTCGCATCGGTGGTGATTGTATAATTTGGCTTATCTTCGTCCTCGTCGGGTAATGGCTTTTCGCGCACTGCCGCATCTGCAGGAGTTTTCGCGCCATTTATCTTGACCAAACCTCCATCTACTTCCTCTCCTTCGCTCTCGCTATCCTCAGAAGGTATTTCGTCGCTGTCCAGGTTCTCCAGCTCACCTGAGTCTACCTCTTCTTCRTCGCTATCTTTCTCCGCATTACTATCTGCGTCCGAAGCTTCGCTCTCGCTCTGGGATAGGATGCCTTCCAGAAGTCCGTCACCAAACTCGGCGTCGGACTCAATATCCGAGGAGGCTATATCGTCCACGGGAGCGGACTTCCGTTTCTTGTCCATTGTGGAGGGCGCCATGGTGGCAGTGAGGTTGTTCGAGGAGGCTGGATCTTTTTCTTAAATATTTTTGGCGGGATTACGATAAGATAAGTCTCCCCTGCCTAGGCGGAGTGGAGCGGTGCTTACGGTACAGGAGAGGGGCGGGGAAGGCTTGGCCGCGAGGGGGCAAATAGGATTCCACATCCAACAGCCTCTTTGCATCAAGAGCATCCATCTGTCCCCATCTGTCCCCTTCTCAAACATCTAGCCAGGTAGCCGTCCGCCGCCTCCGAATCTCTCATATACTAATTACCACACATTTACAACGACGCCCTGCAACACAAGATCCCTTAGGGACATTGTCTTGTTTCCAATTCACACCCCCTCACGGCTGGAGTAAGCACTCGAGAAGAAAGCTCTACCGCATGCCGAAATCAACCTTCGATCCCTTCCTCACTTCCTTGAATTTGGATCCAGTAGCGCTAGGCTTTACGGGGAAGATTATGTCGCAGCCGCAGAAGGAGAAGCATCGCGCTTGCGATGAGTGTAGTGAGCGAAAACTAGATCCTCAATGGACGTTTTCTAAAATGTTTCAGGAACTCGCAAGCTGGCCTGTTCCAAAGATCCCGATGGCTGTGAGCGCTGCAAGCGCGAAGGCATTGAGTGCCACTGTAAGTGTCTTTCTTCCTGCGCAAATTGCCAGTTTCAGCGCTTGAAGACATGCTCCTCTCCCGCTTTACTCCCATTGTACTCCCAGCTCAGTCTTGTTTCATTCCTAAAGCAATACTGAATCGAAAATGTTAGACTCTGAGCAGAAGCAGATGGGCCGCCCCCGAAAGAGACAATTTGTCGAGGCAACCGCCGAAGATACCAACCTCACAGTTGGGGCTCCCGATCAACCAATACCCCAGTCGACCGATGATTACGGCTACCCTAGTGATTCTACGGCTCAGCCTTACTATATACAAGCAATAATAAATAGACAGGCAGAGGCTCATTCTGAGCGAGGAAGTGCACCGACCAATGCCCGCGACGATGCGCGGGGAGACCTTTGGCATTTTGGAGACGAAAAGACTTATGGAAAGATCAACTTTGATTCAAGTCCAGAGTCAAATATAGATCCTGTCCTTGGTCAACCGCCGATGTTATCATCTGGTTCAAATTCCGACGCCGGAAGTTCTCCGTCGCAATTACCATTAGCCCCTTGCAGTTGTCTGGCATCCATGTACCTAGCGCTAGCGTCTCTTCAAAAACTCTCTACGGATATCGTAGCGGCGTTGAAGACAGTTCGTCAGGCAGCAAGAACAACAGCATCATGTATCTGGTGCCCGCAATGCGGGGCAATCCTGATCGACACGCCTAAACCCGCTATCGATGCATTCCAAAATACCATGATGTTAGGGACTCTTATTCCAGTGATAGCCGATGGCTACAAACGGCTACTCGAGATGATTGATGTGGAAACAGAGGCTGCAGTCGCTTCAGGGAGGACGAAGACCTTCAAATTCCATGACTACGGCGGCTTATGTGGAGATCAACAAACAATAGAAGAATCGATGATCTGCATTGAGAAGGAGATGATGTTTAATGCAGTTGAACTGCCGCCGATGCAGTATGTATTCCCCGAAACGGTTTTGTTCCYATCTAGACAAATGCGGGAGTATTAGGTGCTCAAGTGCTCCCGAGCTGCAGAGGATTCTATTGTCCCAGGAATGCTGAGACATCCAAATGCTTCCAGATATGTCTAGRGTTTTACTTTATCCAGCAATGCTAACTCAGAGAACTTGTAGGTGGAGGACGACTGTGAGAGCGTTACTGCGTGTCGACATATATGGCCATGAACAAACCAATTTCAAGCATCAAGGACTAAAGACTTTGGTCTCGGAGATTGAGCACCGCCAAAGGACTCGACACGAGTTTCTTGATTCTCATCCAGATGCTGGTAATCTCGAGACAGGCCCGTTCGGTCAAAAACATCAGAAGTGTCTAGGGGAAAAGACCCATGGCTGTCTGCAAATCTTGGAAATGGCAAAGTTAGCTATAGACCAGCTTRTAATTGCGTGAAGGGGTTGGGTTTTGATGAAGGCGATGAATAATATTTTCCGGAGATGTATGCCCTTCTATACCAGTCTTATTCACTATGGATAATTGAGGTGATAATCCGTCATGAATTGCAGTCTTTTCTCGGCATGGATCATCATTTCTGTGTCTCCTATAGAGACAAGTTGATGGTGGCAGGGGATGTTGGGGAGGTAGAGTCGCCGTTCTATGACTGTCAAAGGAAACGGCAATAGATCTGTTCAAACAAGGCAGCGTCCAACTCATTCCTTCCATGCCGATGGGATAAGTCGGRTAGATCCTACCTCGAGCAGAATGCAGCGTTTGCACGGATGAGGATAATGTCCCACAAAATTTGGGACATTCTAATTGCCCCTTTATTTTGCGTTTACGATGCGCTTGAGTATGCTCATTTTGTTCCGAAAGGAGGCCTGGAAGCCGGCATTTGTATGCCCTACATTGAGACTCATTTTCTCATTTTCTTTCTGCTTCGAGCTGCGACCAGATACCGCCCCCAATTTTTTATTTCTCCAAGAGAGTTCAGGAGTTTTTGCAAGCCACAATTGTTCTTCTTCACCTTCTACCTGAGTGAATATAGCCGCTACCTTCTGCTTGCATATTCTCTCATTGGCATCCATACTTTGACAGAAATTCTCCCACCCCTTTCACCACAGACGCTGCCATTGTTGGGATTMTATTTCTATTTCCGGCGAGCTTGCGTATCTTCACTTCGCCGAAACGTTTCCTTCTCTTTCCGCTCCCGTGGATCCTTACATCTCATGGCTTGAAATCTGTAGATCTCAATCATCCCCTGAGCTGTAGGTAAGGGCACGGGATCTCTCTCAATTTGGGATTGCGTAAAGGGCTCAGGGAATCTGGGAATGGGATTCTCCGAAGCTATTGGGTACTTGCCCAGTAATCGAATAGGACAATTTGGATGCCCACTTCAGGCTAGAGTYCGCCTTGAGGTCTGACACGCAGATTATGATTTTTAAGCCTTAAATTTCATTGTTTGACTTTGCATCACGGTGGCGTTCCCCTCAATTTCCAAAAGGATGCCCAAGGCAACTATATTTCTACCTCTGCTGTCTAGTTTAGTCATCGCACTTGGCTCAAAGAACGCAGTTAAGCGAATGCGGGCTTRACACATAAGGCTGGTATTGTCTTGTCAGAACTCTTTTGGATATCCGAATTGTTTTAGGCTTTCAATTTCCGGCATTTGATGTCAAGTCTCCGCATGGGAAATACCCGTTTTATGTAAGCAGGAGACTAAGCGTAAGGCAATGCTGATATACGGCTAACGGGAGCTATAGTTACTGGGCTTGAGTCCATGGCTTAAGGTTATATGGCAAAGTGATTGATAGCTTAGATAGCCTTTATGAGGRGCGGAAACTCGCCAAAGGATCTATACATCTGAATCACTATGATAATATTAGAAATGACGGCTAATGCATTATCCGCAATGGACTGCCCTCTCCCGTAACAAGTGTAGGACTTACTCCAGTATAAGCCGTCTTGTGCTGAGCAGAAARCACGGCACTTCATATGCRCATTCTCAATGTCTCACTTGGCCTGGGACATTCAAATTAGTGTCGCKTTTACTATCCGCGGCACCCATATCGCCGCAGAATGGGATTTGGAATTAATCATTCTTGCGTTCATCCTGCCTTCCCAGAGCTACCACACTGATCCACTGCAAGAAATCGGAGTCAGTATTACTTCATCAAGGAATATTTTAGAGCGTTCGGGAGTATTCGAACACTTCGGTGCTCCCGATACTCCMGAATTTCTCCAAACAAGGAAATAAAAACTCAGAAAATATGCATACTCAACCTCTCAACCTCCTTCTGAAAAATATCCATACTATCTTCCATCAATTTCGTAATGGGTATGTAGCCTTCCCTCTTCTCCATCATCGTCTTCCAAGGGTCAATCAATTGCTTATTGACATTAATCTTGCTCACGCCATGTCCCACACACTGCTGGAATAACTCCTCACCGAAAGCATTCGTGCCATGCAGCACAATCTTCACCTTCTTGCCAACCGCCTTCATAACCTTCTCCAGACGCTCGAACTCCAACCATCCTCCAGGTCCTTTAGCTCCATACTCACCATGAATATTCCCAAACGCAGGTGCCAGGAAGTCGATCCCTGTATCCACAAATTCCTGTGCTTGCTCTGGAGTAGTCAACACGCCTTCCAGATCAGCCGTGTCCTTCAAACCGTCCTCACCACCCTCAATGCGTCCCGGCTCAGCCTCAGTAGCTATGCCCCTCTCATGGCAGTACTGCGTCAGTTCCTTGGTCAACCTCAGATTCTCATCTTTCTCGTAATGAGACATATCGACCATGATACTGTCAAATGGCAATGAAGCCGCGTACTTCACAAGCTCTACCTCGAGACAGTGATCTAGATGTAGGGACATTGGCACTGAGGCGGATTTGCAGACATCGGCAGCGAGATTGACTAGGTGCGATTTGAACTGCGTGAGAGCCCATGGGAAGAGCAGGACCATCGCTGGGCTCTTGCGGGTTTCTGCTGCACGCTTGGTTGCGATTATCTCTTCGAGGTTGTACTATGATTGTGCCATTAGTTCTGGGATAATTACTCTGAGTTGGGTGGGCGGCGTACACAGACGACAGAGACAATGCCATACTTTCCCTTTTCGGCTGCATCGAGAATGGCTATGCTTTTGTTGTTCTTGAGCTTTTCTGCGCCTGTAGGCATAATGAAAATTGTGAAATCGCTATCTCAGTATATGATTTCTGCTGATTTGGTACTACTCATATGAAAAAAAAACCCCCAGGAGTCAAGTGAAGGATATTTCTGAGCTGTACCCCACTTGYTGCCGGAGCCCGGCAACCCCGCGACCATCGGTCTTTGACGGAAGGTTTCCAACACATGCCTTCGTATCGGATAGAGGATATTCTCTGAAAGACTGAGGTTGAGATACTATTGTATTTGGAAATTGAGATAGTATCGTCCAATTGGATAATCATGAAGAGTCTAAAGATCTTGATGAATGAGCCACTGCAGCGAAGACACTTGAAACAGACCGGATATTGAGTCTCGGCGACAGAGCGCTTTTTTGTTGTTCCAGGCTAGGGACAATATCTCTCATTTGATCTGAGGCATTTGGTCTGCCAATTAACGTGGTACTGGAGCTAGCCGCTCTACATACGCAAGCTAAATCTCCAACTATTTAGTTTCGAGATCTTACTTCCCGAGATCGGCTCAAACGCTGCAACGTTGCAGCTTGCTGGTTGCGAAAAAGAGTGATTGGTCCTGAAATACGAAAAGCATGCTCTATAGGGCTGAAGTCTTCATATTTAAGTCTTACTCAGACGCCTCGGAAGCAACTATGAGAGGTTGTCTTGAGCCATGAAGCATGCGGAAAACAAARATGGACCTCGCTGCAGAAGGGAAAAGAAACGTGATTGGGCAACTGATYCAATTCTGCGTCGTAAAAGAGCAGATGGTCTCTGCTTGAAAGATGCTTCTGACCTTGATATTGCAGAAGACAGTCCATCTCACGCCAGCAGAGACCGGTACTGCACCAGCCCGAGCTAAACTCAAGTTGCCAAGCACTTCGACGCGAGGAAAGCATGGTTGCGATGATGCTAAGAAGGAAGTCGACTTCCGGCCTTCCTGCTGTGTGCCGCAAAGCGGATCCTCCCACATACGAAGGAGGGTACAATCGGCTTGGAAGAGCCGACAAGCACCACCAATACTCTGCCCAGGCAACGCGGCTGGGTTCCCCCAACCTCCCCGTCAGTATCAGTATGGCCACATCCACAGACGACGCCCAAACAGCATGCAGATTTAAGGTTAATCACGTCGCGCGATGCCACGCCACGCTGTAATGTACCGTGCCGTACCGTGCCGCCCTCTTGCGCGCATTGGCAAGAGGCACAGCATCGGCCCTGCCCCTTGCCCTGCCCCTTGCCCTGCCCTGCCYGGCCGCCCGTATTGTCGGCCACTTCCATCGAGCGAGCCAYGGTCTGTCGGGACAACCGAGCCCTGCTTAAACCCGAACCCCGACTGCTCATCAYGATGCCTGTGCGGTGCGGCACGGGCAGGGTTCCCGAAATAGAAGCGTGCGATCCGATCAGCCAACGCACCCAATCTCATCGACGGAGCCGTGCCGTATCGCGGCGTGGCGGCGTGGGATCTCCAACGCCAAAAAAGGCGAGAACCGCGATCCTCGCCCCCTCGCCGGCATTCGCATATGTAAGCAGGATGTGCGGGAACACCTGGGGCTGCTTGCTCCTTCGGCAGGTGGGACGCATGCTGTGCGGACGGAGGAGCGCGAGACGATGGTAGCACTGTAGCAGTCCCCGAATGCCGGCGCAACCGGGGACTACAGCAGGACGCGTCGCAGGAAGAGCTTGCGTAGCACTGCATCCGCAGGCGGCGTGGGGAAGCCAKGTGCCAKGTGCCATGTGCCAKGTGCCATGTGCCAGGTGCCAGGTGCCAGGCTTCGCTCACGTTTCCAGACGTCTGTCTGCATGCATGGTGCGCGCTGCAGAACAACGTGCGTCTTTCAACTCGCGACTCTCGCCTCGCGACTTGCGACTTGCGACTTTATCCGGTAGCCCCTTCTTCTGCGCCGCACAACGACATGTCCAGACGCCGCAGAACTGGSGGCTTGTCGGCTTAATAATACAAAAATAGGACACAACTCCCGCCCAGATGATTCAGAGATAGCGCGGGCCATTTCTTGCGCCGTTGAAGGTTGGTGAGCKGGCTTTGACAATAGCACCAACCATAGCCRGTAACAATATTATAGAAGTTATCATTAATCAAATACTATAACTAGTATACAAAATATTTCCGATACTTGTAATTCGGCACAGTGAGTACGGCATGTGGCCGTGCTCAGCACCCATCCGTTCTGATGCAGATCTGTCGAGAGCAATGCTGGTCGCGGTCRATGTCTTTCCTTGGCCCCGGCTCCCTCGCCCTGCTCTTCATTGCTTCCTGCTAGGTTCTTCGGACGACCTGGTTTCCTATTTGTCACTCCATGGCTKACGCTGCGGGCTTACTATAAATGCAGGTATCATTTGTATCCTTGGACCTTGGATCTGTTGATGGACAAGGCCCTGCTGCAAGGAACATCTTTGCAACCTTGACTGACCCCCCGCAACTCCGCGTAGACTCATTCGAACTGGGAAGATGCTTCAAGTAACGAGATCGGTAGCAGATTCAAGCACGCAAATCGCGTTGCAGCGTAAGTGGCTTGATAAGAATACTTCCCGTTGCACTATTGCAACGGTGAAGTATCTCGGTMCTCTCGCCTGTCGTATTTCGACACCAATGTATCGCTGCTGCTAAACGGTAGCCCCTGACGGACAGAGGTACAGGGTATTCGCATTACGAATGCAAAAAGTATAATCGCCAAAGAGCGTAGTTTCACGTCTATTATACTTAATAGAGAAATTGACCGACTTKTCAGCCAATGAAGAGGTTGTTTCACGCCTAAAACAAACTTAGATTTTATCCCTACAGTATCCTAACTTTTGCGCTCCGGGTGCGAACACCCTGTAGCTCGAACGCTCAAAACCCATCCTCAATGTGTTCTTGCGGCGTGGTACTTCACTAGGTACCATGAATCATAAGTCCTTGCTGAGATTGGCGAGTGATACTTTTCTATTCGCGTGRCCTCGGCGAAGGCCACAAATTGGTCTAGTTGCTGCGCCCATAACACCGTCGCTATATCCCAAAGTCGCTGTTGACAAGTACTCAAAACAGCTTTACCAATCTGGAAGCTGCGGGGCTCCCCTCTGCCGCCGCCATAGATTCGCACGGTCCACCCAGTCCCGTCCCAGCATCCATCCCCATCGCTCCAAGACCTGTTGCGAGAACTCCCAGGAGATCTCGTTCAGAGGGTCGTCGCCCCAAATAGTCAACTGGCCCACATCTTCTCTTTCTGCTCCTATAATCCCTATTTCTGAGATGAAGCCTTGAGCTGCATCCGATGTTGTTCGTAGTAACTGCTCGCGTAAAGAGGGCGATGCAATCATGTCGATTCCCCAATAATGAGGTGTTTCGAGCTGTGTTTTGCTTGGCTTTAAAACACTTGGTAGACTGTCACTCAAAGACCTTAAGACTGCAAGGTGCCTTTCAGGGTTGGAGACAATTGATGGATCCGAGTAAAGTGGCCGAAACATTTGATTTATCTCAGCTCGAGCTTTGCTACGGTCATATGGAGCCAGAGTAATACTAAAGAGCGACATGTCAGTACTGGAATCAAGGCCCAAGCTAGTAGAACTGACTGTGRCTGAGAACTGACTCTTCTTTGGTGGCCTGGCACCTGGGGTGCTTGGGCATCGGTGGATTGAGACATGTTCAAAGACTGAAAAGGGGGTCCCATTGCAGATCGAGAACTTCGGAACCCTGATGACTCAGGTGAGCTTTGAGCATTATGACGGAGGCCGGATGGATGTACCATAGAATATGGCTGCGAAGAAGACAAAGCAGATGGGTCGGCGTATGCTTGCATTGATGGGGTTAACATCGATGACGATAGAGATAGAGCTGCCATGGGCATCATATCTGAGCCCATTGTAGCTGGCGGACTGCCGGTGCCAGACAATGATGTGCCTGATATCGAGGGAGAAAGCGAATAGGCACGTGTATCATGGGTTGGGACGTTGATAGATGCCGACATCAACCCATGAGATGCCGATGTGGAAGAACCATAGATTTGTGCTTTAAGAGCTTCATTTTCTCTCCGAAGTTCGTCATTTTGATATCGTAGACGCTCTATTTCTTCTGACTGCTCGGAACTCTGCTCTTTCTGTGCTTGCTCTAGATTTTTGAGGTGCTCCTTCCTTCTGCGGCCTGTAAGATYTAATTAGTCAATGGATAGCGGTTATTTAAATATACTGAAAAGCTTACGGAATTCCCGTTGAGCAAGGCGATT
Source organism: Lachnum nothofagi (assembly GCA_003988875.1). NCBI lineage: Eukaryota > Fungi > Ascomycota > Leotiomycetes > Helotiales > Lachnaceae > Lachnum > Lachnum nothofagi. The sequence continues at coordinate 64,412 of QYSG01005558.1, forward strand.
ATACTAAGCGACGTTAGTCTTCCGTGAAATCTAATATGGGATATCTGAGCATCTAGCTGTGCTTACTTACTTCTCGTTTACGYTCTTCTTTGTCTGCTCCTGAATCCATATTGGCCTTGAGAGAATATTGTCTCGAGTGTCTGGTGATTGTTAGGAGGGTCATTATTGGGGGTGAAGACTTTTAAATCTCTCGAAATATAACAGAGGACTTAACCATCTTATTAAAGAATCCTCCAACAGGGGGAAAGAGTGAGATGATATACCCCCGGTCAGTCCTAGCCGCTAGCAGTTCCAACTGCCCCTCCCTCGCCGCAACGAGTCGAAYTACTCCTTCGGGAGAGGTAGCCTACAATAGGCCYAGAAATTAATYAGGTCTCAGCCTTGAGACACTAACCCCCTCTCTGTATCCCAGGAAMAATGGCATGGCGGCCTCTAATTAGACCAGCAAAGTGCATARCGTGAGCTTGATCGACCCAAGGGTCACTTCTCCATGTTCTCAAGCGCGTGCTGGTTTGAAAATAACCACTGGGTGGAGATAAGTTGGATCTAGGAGATAAGTGGCCATTCATAGCGCGATGGGTCGATTGGATTGAGAACCCGATGCGAATCAGCCTGGACTTACTCAGTCGAGGCTAGCTCCAAGCTGAGCCTCTCTAAACAAACGGCGCCTCCATGCCGGGCTACTTGCACGCTGATCCTAGCATGAGACCCAGTGAGGGAGCCGGCAATGGGTAGCCGTTACTATGATCGTATAGAACCTCAAACTTCAACAATCGGTTCCCAAGTACGAATGGAGGCTGAGGACAACGCAACCGAATCTGATCTTGTTCAAGCTCGCCTAAACTCTGAACTTAACAATAGAGTCAGATTAACGTTGTGGCTGCAGACCCGCTTGGGGTGGAGTTGAACCATCGACCGCTGCTGATCGACAGAATTGCACTCTTCCGAAGGCATTTTGCCTAACTTGTCAGCAAAAGTAGGCGGTCAAGCGAAAGCGAAGACCCTCGATTCTTCTCTTTGCTCGCTCATACTCACAGYAGCTCCTCCTTGGCCTCGMTGTACGGAGAATACGCCGTGGCCGGTCGTGATTCAGGTGTACCAACCGTACATCCAGAAATGAGACACCCCGAAAGGCGCGAGTGGAGATGCTGGCCGTCGCCGTCGCCGTCGCGCTCGCCGGCAGAGCTCCGTGCGTTGACGTCGCGAAGGCCCTTGTTGAAGATCGGGATCCTAGGAGCTGTTCCAGGAGCAGTCCTTGTTCTTTGCCCGTATATTCTGGCCAATGAGACGAAGGCGGCAACGCCTCAAATCCCGGCTTCCTGCAGGCGTCGCTGAGGAGAAACATGAAACAAACAGAGGCATCCCACRGGCCCGCCAGAAAGCATTGGCCTGCTCTCCAGCCACCGGACAGCAGCCTCTGCGTGGAYRGCGCCGTGGATGGCGCCGTGGATGGCACCGTGGCTGTTCAGCGTGCAGCCTTGCGCTCATCGCCGTCTTTTACGAAGGCCRGCGCACGGCAGCGACGCGGGACGCCCAGCAGGATGGCCAGCATGAATGATAAAGCTATTCAGAGCAGCGCTTTGCGATCTCTGRGCCCCTGCTGGTCCTGGAAGGTATCGGTGGCTGGAAATGGGGGGGCCAGATCGATCCGATCCGGCACCCAGCACGCTGGATTTGGGGTCGATYTGTGGGCGGCCACAGGGCTGGCACAAGCTGGCAAAACGTGGAAAGCGGCCCCAGGACGCCGCCTTCTAGAAGAGAGAGAAGCTGACGGTGCATGCACGTGTTTGCTGACTACAGCACTGAAGGCCTGTTTYACGATAAGCGACGGCCTGCTCAGGCATGAAGGCATGGSARCATCACTTCCATCTRATGTGCTGGTRTGCTGGTGTGCTGGTGCAAAGCCTTGGAATGTTTCTTGTTTTAGTACTGGGCAAATCAGCCACAATCAACTTCTCACATGCCGTGAATGGGCAGAATGAACGGCGGCTTTCGCGCGTCTAACCAATCCCGGCAGAATACATAAGGCGTAGAGTTTTGGGGGKGTAGCCGCCGTGCCTTTTCTCGATACTCCACGTACGGCTCCCACCATTCATGAGCATGGCTCTGCAATTATTGGCTTCCGGCGATAATATTAGAGAGACGCTTTCCTCAGTGTAGTAACCCGTCCAGGTGAAGAACCGCCGAAGACTTCCAGATGGTGGTCAAGGGTCATTCCCACTAGTAACGCGGAGTTGGTGKRAGTTGGTGCGTTGGGGATTCCCCGTGTCGGGTTTTTGAGACACCATGATGAATATGGCTCATTYGCCTAGCTCCCTGGAACATTGGATGGTCAGCGGCGGCTGTTGGCTTAGTTGGAATGTTAGCCCATGAGTCGATATGATGGTATTCCCAAGTCAAAACTGGGCCAGTTTGTATTGCCATGCATCAGAATCCTTTTCGGGCAGTGTAGCGACGGAGTACATGGCCACATGGAGCCGCGACCTTTGGCGGATCTTGATGCTGAGCTTGCGTGGCAACCACATGGACTCGGAATCCTCTTGATCGGACCATCCGATTCGGACGGGGTGCTCAAAAAGGGACCGCATTGATACGCCCCCATTTCCTAATCGCATTCCATAGTACGATGTACGAAATGTCATGTTGATAGCGACGAAGGCAGAAGTTGGCCTCGTTCTTTTCGGATTCTCTCTTCCTGTACAACACCCTATTATTGTCGGAATTAGATAACAATCCCAGAAAGTTTCGTGCTGTTCATCCGTTCATTTCTAAGGACGTCGCAAGCCTAGAGTGATTGGTTCAATTTTCAATAGTAGGATGCAGTTGCATTGTTGAAGTGTCTTGTCGGCGGCTCCTGCGACTCAAYCAGATCAAATGTCATCGCCCCTGCATTTTGGACTTTACATGCCCGACCACTTCGGGGACTTTCCTACAACTCTTCCTGTCTCGTGATGTTGAAACCCAACCCAGATTCCCGGCACARTCTTTCCGCAACGATTAATGGAATAATTGAATTCAGCCACGTGGCGGAATGATCACAAGCCGGTAGACAAGCTCAAGAATGTTTGCGGTACAGTACCACACTGATCATTATATCAATGATATGAATTGTATCATTTGAATGGTATCAACTTTTATTTTCTGAGCGAGGTTTGTCCAGAAAATCCCAAAACAACAACTTTTGCGAATGCAAGCGTCTCCCTCTCTAGGCGTCCAAGCCGAGATAACTACTTTTCGTTTCCCTTGCGTATATGGAGATTGTCCTATGTTGGCCACAACTCCGGRTTGTCCGGCGGCGAGGTTATGCCTCCTGCGCCCATCGACGCTCTCTCAGAGGCACTTCTTTTCCTGATGAAGCCCTGCTACCAACGACCTCCTCTCTCCATGCCCAGTACTCCCCCAATCGGATCTCAGCATAAGAAGCATAATCAAAGTCGATTTGAGAGATAGTGGCTTGGATCAACGCCCAGATTCCCCAATAAAACCCTGGGATGCCCCGGAACGTATCCACTTCCTCAAAGAGTCGACTCGCTTCAGCTTCCTCGTCAATTTGCTTGTCTCGGCTAATATGAGCATAATAACTGCGAATGTATTCACGAATGAAGTCACGTCTCTGGGATCGAGTTGGCAGTAGGCCATGCTCGCAATCAAAGCCACCCCACTCCGCAAAATGATTTGAAATATCGAAGGCAGCGGGGGAAGGCGTTGCATACTCGTAGTCGATGAAACTTACAGTGATAGTTGCAGTTGGAGTTGTCGTTCCAGCAGAGTTGGGTTGGATGATCACATTGCCACTTAATAGGTCGCAGTGGGCAAAGACAAGCTGCAAGAATATCAGCATGGCTCACAGAGGAATATGCAGTCCCCAGTCATATGATGACCAGGAGTCTGAAACATCTTGCTGCGCATTTAAGGCACCCGGCAGATGCCAACCAACTACAAGGGCTTACAGGGCAACTCACACTGTTGTTTCCAAGACCAGGGCGATCACTGAACTCCCCGACCAGTCTGATGAGTTCCTTCTGAAGACTTGCTTGTCGAGTCTTCTCTGCATCAGACGAAGATGGGAGTGCATATATCCACTTTTGCATGACACTCCAGACATTAGGAGCAGGCTTCCCAGGTGCAACATTGTCAATGGCCTGCTGCAGTGCTGGATCTTTCCTKCCCGGAGTTGGTGCTTGGATCGCGGGGTCTCTACTTCCGTTGATTTCTGTCGCTAGGGGCTCTCGAGAGGATGGTAGGCAGGGAACGACAGCGTGCCACTCTGCCAGTCGTCTGGCAACAGCGCGCCAGATTTCTTGTCTCCGTAAATCTGCTGGGGTTGTCACTGCTCCCCGGATGAAACGATACAGCATCCCATTATGAAATCGAGCTAGCAATTGAGGGGCAAGATTGTGTTGCATGAGCAATTCATGATTCTGAGTCTCTCGCTCGCGATCAATTAACACAGATGTGCCTTGGCCGTAAGCTCTCAGCAGAACGGCTTCGCTATCTATCTCCTCCTCTGATAGTCCCGGTCTCTTGTTCACAAGCTTTAACAACGTATTTGTGATCCCATCTGTAAAGCGAACRAGCTCGACCTTCCCGTCGGTATGCTCCCACTGGGGTCGGAGTGCGTAGATCAGACGAAGAGCTGATGTTTGTGATTCGGCATTATTGTAGCTGAGTGGTATGAATCGCACCTTGCCTGCTGCAGTCTTCGGCGCTGATACATTTTCTTGCGCCATGGTGCTGTCTGTCGAGGGTGTTGAGGAGCGAAAAGTCGGTCAGTATAGAAAGCCTTATGAGATGTCAGTCGTTGTCTGCAGATTGCCATGAAAGACTCACAAAGTGATCACTCGTGTAGAAGTCTCCAGATGCGACCAGGCTCCAGGTTGGAGGGATTGCGTGCTGAGCGGGTTTGCTGTACTGGCCTCGAGATCGGCGCCAGCGGCATAAAATGAAAGCCAATGATTTGGCACGCGTGGCTTTCACTTAAGCATTTAAACACCCCAGCTGTTTGCTGAGAAGCGGACAGAAGGAAGGCGAGCGGCAGGCGGGAGAAGATGTGCCAAGTGTGGTGTGGTACGTAGTACAATTCTAATTTAACGATTCGAGAAGGCGGGGAGGTAGACTGGTGGGGTAGGGGATTGGATCATGCGGGCGTAGAAGTTTTGATGCGGCCTGCAAGCCACGGATGCTGCACTTTTTGGGAGGTCTTGTAACCTCGTGATCTTGTATCGTGTTGCTGATATTGTGCAGTACTGGCCAAGTCCAATTGCGGCGAGATGGGGATGGGGATGGGGATGGGGATGGAAATGAGAGAAGCAGAAGAAGTAYATGTCAGGTGGGGGGTTTATCGAGGGACATGTGCAGTGCAGTACAGTACTGTCCACGCAGCTTCCCCTTCCCCACCTCGGGCTTCGCGTGTCTCGTGGCCTCCTTCCTGATCTGTAGCCAGTGTTCACGTGATCAGCATCCGTATACATATTTGTGGCTTRGGGCCTTGCATTTTTGCCATTGGCCATGCCGACTCGCCGTTTCGTTGGGGMACTTCTCTGTCTCTGTCTCTGTCTCTGTCTCTGTCTCTGTCTCTGTCTCTGTCTCTRTCTCTGTCTCTGTCTCTGTCTTCGTCGCAAAGGGCTTTTTAATATGCGTAGGGAGCATTTTAGCATTCTAGCATTCTAGCCGCGACCACCTCGTCCAATAAGGTGGTTCGGCTCTTCACGAGCTCCTTATCTCTTTCCTTATCAGCACTTCCACCACCTCCATGGAGAAAGTACTTAGAGCACTCAGGGCCGAGACCATTGAGAGACGGCAGAGACAGCTTAAGTTTAAGCTTCGGTCAGCATGACTCTCAATCCTCTCCCCATCGCCAGGAACACTGGAAGGAGGCCATGGCTCACGATGAGGAAGCCAATGAACATACCCAGCTGTTGGACCCAAGGATAGCTGAGCTGTCTGGCCAAAGTCGTGGTAGCAGAAGAAGCGTTGATGGCCATTTCGAAGATGCCTCGTCTATCATAGAACGAACGGCAATCGGGGAGCGCCTTCCTTATAACGACTATACTACAATTGACTGGCTGCACGATTTGGTAGGGGTACCAATTCGATAAGCTTTGCTCCTATATTGATCTTCATACAACAGATCAAAGATTCATTCCGGTACCGAGCTGTCAAATCCAGGAAGGGTCTTAAAGGACRAGCTTTCTTAGCTTGGGACGCATGTCAAGGATGGCTTGCAGCGGCCTGTATTGGCATCTTTACAGCCATTGTAGCATTCATCGTTGGTATGTACCTCAAAGTCATAAGCACGTGGATTGATATACAAGTCTCTAAAATAGGCTCGTCGTTTGCGAGGATTTGTTCGAAATTGACTTTTTGAAGATATCACCGAAGCCACTATCAGTGACTACAAACTTGGGTATTGCTCGTCAAACGTGCTCAAGACCAGAGAGTCATGCTGTACCAAGAAGAGCTCCTTCCCCGGGACTGTCGACAATGTCGGAGAAGACTGTGAGGCATGGAAGTTTTGGTCAAACAACTACTGGGCCAAGTTTTCCATCTATGTCGCCTTTGCTCTACTCTTCGGCATCATCGCAGCAGCCGTGACAATGACCACGAAAGCTAATCTGCCTGCTCCTGAAYGCCATGATGCAGACGGCGAGCAAAGCCCCCCCACTGGAAAGGCAATGTATATGGCAGCTGGCAGCGGCATCCCCGAGATCAAGACTATCTTGAGTGGATTTGTTATACCGAATTTTCTCGACTTCAAGGTCCTTTTTGTTAAAGGTGTCGGTGCGGCATTTGCTGTTGCTACAGGCATGTGCTTGGGTAAAGAGGGGCCCTTCGTCCACATCTCCACTTGCGTCGGCTATTTAATTTCTAAACTGTTCCTTAAGTATAGAGACAACGGAAGGAAGATGCGAGAGATGCTGAGCGTCGCGTGCTCTAGTGGTCTCAGTGTTGCATTTGGAGCGCCAATAGGAGGTGTCCTGTTTTCTTACGAGGTGAGTGCCAAATTTATCCATTTTAGCAAGCTTCGTCTAAACCATGCGCCAGGAAATCAGCACTTATTTCCCTCGGAAAGTCTTATGGAAGTCTTTCCTCTGCTCTCTTTTTGCAGCAGTCGTTCTCAAGGCCCTCAATCCTAATGGGACAGGCAAACTRGTTCTTTTCGAGACGAAGTATGGAGTCGACTATTCTCCACAGCATTATCTCGTCTTCATTCTGCTTGGCCTAGCAGGAGGTCTTTTCGGCGGCGTCTTCTGCAGAGCCAATTTTCTCTGGTCGAAAACATTTCGCAAGTACTCCATCATCGGTAACCATCCAGTGTTCGAAATTTTTCTTGTCGTCCTCGCCACCGCGCTCCTGCAGTATCCCAATCCTTTGACCCGCGAGCCAGGCGACATAATCATCAAAAATCTTCTGGTTGACTGTCGGCATCCCGAGGGCTCATGGGTCTGCGGACAAGAAGCAAAAGCTTACAAGGGCCACTACTACGGCTGGCTCTTCTACGGCACCTCCATCAAACTAATTCTCACAATCATCACCTTCGGCTGCAAAGTCCCCTCAGGAATCATCATCCCCGCCCTAGATGCCGGTGCCCTCTTTGGCCGCCTCGTTGGCCAAGCAATACCTAACATATCTCCGGGAATCTTCGCTATGGTAGGCGCGGCAGCGTTCCTCGCCGGCGTATCCCGCATGACCGTCTCCCTAACCGTCATCATGTTCGAACTCACGGGCGAAGTGGACTACATTCCGCCATTCATGATCGCCATTCTCGTCGCAAAATGGGTCGCGGACGCTCTGTCCAGCGAAAGCGTCTACGATCTCGCTCAGACGGTGCTAGGMCATCCGTTCTTGGATCCGGAACATGCGCTAGCTATTGTGTGGGATGAGGGGAGTCTGGTAGAGGAGCTGATCCCGCCCGCGCAGACGATGCGCGAGATCACTGTGGATGTCGGGCCCGAATGCAAAGTTTCTAAGGCGTTACTTGCGACGAAGCTAGCGCAGCTTAAGGGGAGAGGATTGATGGATGCGGGACTCGTACTTGTTGATACTCATGGCATGTTACACGGCTATCTTGCGCAAGGAGAGCTGGATTTCGCTATCCGGGAAGAGGGAGTGTTGAGTGATGAGGAATCGGTGGATTTGCTGCAGGGCCCGCTGTCGGCGTTTGTGGATAGGACGCCTTTAACGATTTGTGCGAAGGCGCCAATGGAGTATGCTATTGAGATGTTTGGAAAATTGGGGTTGAGGTATCTGATTGTGATTGAGGAGGGGAATGGCAAGGTTGTGGGCGTGATCATCAAGAAGAGGTTGGTGCTGTATCTGGAGAAACTGCATCATTGAGTGTGGAACTACAGTATCGGGAATACTTTGCTTAAGGTTCAGTTCTCTTTGTACATGTAAATTTTCAGTATATAGCATTAGAAATTTGAAGGRAAAAAAAAAGGTACTGTGCTAGCTCTGRAACGCCAAGGTAACAATTCCCATCGTAGAAGAATTAAGTAGAAGGGTATCATTTGTAAGGGCCTGGGGCAATACTCTGCGTACACCTTGGCAGAAGCGCCGTCGAGAACCGGCTATTGTTTCGCTTTAGGATAGCTAGGTCAATGTTCTAGAAATAGTGGAACATCAGTAGACCGCCTTCTGCGTGCAGATATGTCCCATATGATTCCAGGACATACAAGAATTATGGATACTGGAAAGCAGGTGCACGCAGAGTAATGTCCGTGAGCTCTTACTCGTCATTGAGACAGAAATCGTCAAATCCCTAACCTTAGCCCCACAACTCCAAGCACCAAACTCAGCACCACCCATCCCTCATACCTGATTCTGTTCTTTCCCGCCGCGCTATTCGTGTTCTTGAACGGCGAGCTATTCGTCTGCTCTTCTGAAGGAGCTATCGATGTCCTGCTTGGCGTCTCTCGGCTTGTGCTTGAAGCTGTCTCTGTACCTACTGTTGCATCTCCGGTGGTTGAAGCTAGACTTAAGGAAACGGACGCCGCGGGAGCTGAAGATGAAGTGGAGGTGGAGGCGATTATTGGTGATGATTGCGGAGTAGATGTCGTTGCAGTAGAACTGGTCCGGGTGAAGCTTCGAGTTGTAGAAGAACTGGAGCTGCGCGTTGTGGAGGTGGTAGTACTTTGCGTAGCTCGACTGCTCGTTGGATTTTTCGCATTTTGTATTGCAGACGTTGGGACTAAGTGAGAGCTAGAAGTCAGTTTCTTTCTATCCCTCCTTCTGTAACAAAGATCTTTATTTGAATATCCTTACTGGGAGAGCCTGCAACTCGGCATAGGATCTGCAATGGCATGAGATCGTTGTCATCATCGCTCCCACAGGTACTGCGCATGCAAGTAACGAGCTCCTGCAGGAAACTGCCTTCAGCCGCACRACAGAGACATCTGATATCTAGAGCTGAGCAACTCTCATCGGGTGATTGCGCTATACAATCTTGGGTGCATTGCGGGAGCGAGGAAAGRAATTGTGCTTGCGCGAGGGGTATAGTGGATATCGAGAGGACCAGGATTGCGGAACGGAGGAAGATGGGAAGCATTTTTGCGCTCGGCTCACAGTCGCAGTGCTGAAGTTCATTGGAATGAAGAGGAAGTCGTCGTGGAGAAGAGTATCAGTTGTGCTGAAATAAGGCTTCGATCTGTAGCTATTGCCGTCTCATCTTCGGGCTCGTCTCAGGTATATGGCAGGTGCCAAATAACTGACGGGACCAAGCGGCTGGTATTTCACCTTTTGATACAGTTGCTGTGGCAAACAGCTACCGGCATCTTCCCATAAGATTTAAGAGCCATAAAATCACGGAGATGCAGCTTGTGCGTCCTTGGTCGAATTGCATGGCGGAGTACCCGAAATCGTGTTGCATTTCCTGAAATGTGGCTGCGTCAAAGACGTGCACCGCCAYGAACAATTGAGAAACATGAAATATTTGCGCCTTACGACTTGTAGACTATTTATGAATGTAAAAATTTCGTGACACAAGTCAAAATCGAAACTCAAATGGCAACACATTCTCGATTCTTTTCAGGTATGAAATTTGCAAGGTTCATCGCAACGCCAACGCCAATCCTCTATCCATTCTGTCAATATTCAGTCGAGGACACTGTCCTCCGGTAGTTGTGCAAAATACTTCATCAAAAGTACTGGCCTGTGGCTTTCAACGTAGCGGGTCTCCTCTCTTATGGCCCGGAACCCACACTTCTCGTACAGCGCTTTAGCTGCAAGGTTATCGGAGTCCACGATAAGGCTCGCTCCATACTCCCTGCCCGTTCTTAGGGCCTCTTTAGATCCGAACTCAATGACCTTCTCCATCAAGGCCTTGGCAACCCCTTGTCCACGAACCTCAGGCAGTGTAAAGGTCCCATTGACTCTCCAATGAGAATGACCCTCAGGAATTTTGCCGTCAAGAAAGTTCCACGGATTACTGGAATCAGGCGAACTAGATTATTATCAGAACCAACATCGGAATATGCAGTGCTTTGGAAGCAGCGACGCCTAGACGCAGGAAGGCGCGATTTGCGCCTAATCTGGTGCTCCAACGTGACGTAGGACTTACTTACTCCTCTATAATAAAGGGGAGAGGGCCAACAGAAGTCAAGGTCCCTATGATACGATCGCCTTGGAGYGCTAGGAACGTGACTGCTTGTGGGTTTGCCAGACGATTATACCATGTCTCGTCTGTGAACCCCAATTCCCTTTGAAGGGTAGACCCAAATGACTTCGGAGAGACCTTCAGCGAGAGCAGCCGGAAGTCTTTGTAACGCTCAACATATTTGCGGACGCCCTCGTCGTCCCGTGGGACTTGGGCTATTTCGAAGGCCATCCGTGGAGAATGAGTGATAGAGAAGTAGTACACGCGCAGTGCCAAGTACGAAGATGCGGACTGAAGATCGAAACGCGGTCTGAATTGCACAAAAGACTRTTTCACAAGCACTGGCGATGTCACTGCCACAAGATCACAGAAAACAAGACTTGAGGATACTAAGGAAAGAATCGCGGCTTTTATGTACATCTGATGTTGCGCGGGTGACTCATGGTGGAAGAGAGGTACGGAGTAGGAGTAGGCCCGGAGCAAGATGTGCAGAGCCCCCTTTTTGTTCGGCCGGAAGGAAGGAGGCAAAGCGGCGTGCCCAGCAGGACCCCGTAATTTTTGGTCACGCACCCTGCCGCTAGTACAGTCCCACTACAGTGCTGTAGGCGGTGCTGCCCCCAAATGTCTCACAGCAACCTGAACTCATGAGCCACAAGGCTGCGCTGCACGCACTGCATGTTGGGAGGCTCAGGCGCTTAATTCGGCCCTGGGACGATCAGAGGTACAAATCCACCATGCCAGCCTCATCTTCTCTCTTTCGCGATCTCTGCGGAAGAGTCATTCACCATGGCCGAGCCTGAAAAAGAGATATTCGCCGACTACGATGATCTCGACGTATGCAAAAACAGCGCGATTCAAGCTCGGAACCCGGAGACGAAGAACTTCGTCGTCGAATTTGGACTGGAGGAGGCTGCAATAGCTTTTGATCTGGACGAAACCCGTCTCCAGAACGTATTCGACACTCCGCAGCCAGCAGAGCGGCCTATACGATGGATGTGAGTATCTCCCCGGCGCGTCTCGTTGTTTCACTGTTAACTAGGCCTCTATCAGCAACATCTGGGGACCGAATCTGCAAAAGAAAGTAGTAGAGAAGCTGAGCTCCAGATACTCTTTCTCTCGACGGCTTTTAGGCATAATCCTCACCGATCCAAAGCCGCCGGCGGACACCTCTTCTGCCGAAGAGAAACACACATTCTGGACAAAGGCGACCAAACATGATATTGAATCTAGAGGGAAGAGCATTGATATTCCTAGGCCTGGGACAGGAACGTCAAGCAATCCGTTCGACCACTATGCTATAGCGAGCCATATGATAAACTACCATGCTATCGACTACGGGAAACGCTGTGAGTGCAAGTTTGGTTTAAAGATTTGCAAAGACTGACACTGCGCCTAGTCATCTGCTTAGGGGCAAACTGGATGCACAAGGTGCATGTTTCGTCCGAAAATCCCACCGAAAGGATAGAGCAGGAGGGCGAACAGCGTCGATTATACTCTTGGTTGATTTTATGTCATGACAGTATGCACCCACCATAGTAACAGTCTCTCAGAAACCAGCTGACAGCGCCTAGACACGGTGATATCACTGCAAGAGCATTGCTTCCCAGATCATACCAAGAATGAAGATCTCGAAGCAACACGGTCGAATGTACTCAGTATTTTGGGTCAGCTGTCCAAAGTCAACGGTTCTACGGATCCTCTCTATTTGCAATCTGTTCGACCATCATTGGAAAGCTTAGATGGCGAAAATGCTGGAGTGGAAGGCGCGAGCAATCTATTCTACTATCTTTTTGATGACTGGCATGCCGTATACTCTACGGTAAACTTTTTCCAGAAAAAGTTAAAGAAACTTGTATGACGAATCTTCTTCCCATCATCTGCATTTGTACTGAAAGATAATACTAGCAAGAGGAAATATTCAAGAGCACGGTAAGCACAACGTTCATACCACAAGCCACTGAACTCTTCTGATATTAGCAGACCAAGAAATCCTACGACATGCCGAACATCGAGATCATCCCACGGCTCCACATGCTCGGCCAGAGAATTCGAGCGATGCAACATGTCTACGAAGGTTACAAAAACCTCATCCAGCGGCTCCTTGAGCCTTCAAAATCAACTGAGGCCGGTGTCCATGACTTCAACACTCCTCGCAGCATGAGTATGAGCATTGGTACAGGGGGGTTCCTCACAACCCCCGAGAAAAACACCCACCTTGTAGTCGCAAGATCAGCGAGGGCCCGTTTCGAGCGACTAGGTGACCGATTGCAACTCCTCATCCTCAGCCAGACGAAAGAGTTTCTCATTGAAAAAGACGCGCTCATGAACACGGTACCGTCTACTTTCTTGAATCTGCTCAGTCCTTCTAACAATGGCCGCAGTACTTCAACATAAACGCCCAAAAAGACTCCAAAGCCACCGCCCGTCTCTCTCGCGCCGCCACCCTCCTCGCGAAGCTCTCCGTCGTCTTCCTCCCCGTCGGCCTCATGACCGCCTACTTCTCCGTCCAGATCGAAGATCTACAAGGCGTTTATACTGCTAAACAGTACTGGTACGCATTTGCTGTTATCATGAGCATCTCGGTGCTTGCCCTGTTCTTTTTCAGTAGACTCTTGATGTGGGCGACCGAGACGCTGGATTCGGTTGTGAAGAACTGTGGGATTATGTTTCGGAAGCATGTCTTGAGGAGGAAAGATGACGATACTTGAGCCTCGAAGCCAAGAGATCAGGAAGCATGCATGCGGTGTTATCTTGTAAGATTTATGATGTTCTGGCTTGTGTTGGCATTCACGGATACGGTGTATTTGAGGCTGAAAAGGTGCGATATACCAGAGTTCACATTCCTTTGTTGTATCTGTTAGACCGAGTCAAGCTTGAAGCACATGCATATACTGTAGGAGGTCGGAAATTGAGATATTTGTGTTTCGGATCAAGCTGATTTTGAAGGGTCCCTTATGAGAGGGCAGGCGCGAAGTGATGAATACCGGGTCGCAGCTTCACCACGAGAGCGAAAATACAAGAGCAGGATTGGCTAGCTACTTATCTTCGTCGACTGAAACGAGTTCCTGCCTAGAAAACCTCACGCTAATGCCGGCTGACCCCTTCTAGACACTCTCATAATAGAAGCCTCATAGGTGACATACAATAGCCATTGTATTTCCCTATCGCTACTAATTCATACAGATCACTGACTGCTGCCTGGCGCATCCATCTTGACAAAGTACTCTCGGATCGGCTTCCTCGTCTTATTCTGGGCCAGGAACGGACCACAATCCATCATCATTCCCTTGATAAATCTCGGCGCAGCTGCATCTCCGTCCCCAAAAAGACCCRCAATGAACTTTTCCAACGTATCCGGTGATCCTGCAACCATCTGGAACAGATCCAGCACACCATCTATCACCTTCGCATACAACTTCGTCCTCTCCAACTCCTTGTCCAGTCCAACAGCCACGTACCCCTTCCACTGCACCAAAAGGTCCTCCACATCCGTATGAGTATCGAGGTAGTCAATTGATTCAATGGCTTGGTTCTGCAGCTGAGGGATCTGAAGTGATTGTGCAAGTACCCACAACTTCGCAAGCTCAACGAGCCGAATCTCATTCCCTTCCGGATGGATAACACTCTGTGTGTACAGCCAGTTGACGACCATACCGAAAGTGTCTGCCTCAATGTTCTCGAGCCTCATGACTTGTGTCTGTGTCTCGACGAAGCCGCCGTTGAGGGCGTTTTCGAAGTAGGGCGAGTAATGCTCCACGAGGCCTTTGTGGATGACGAACTTTTGGGCTTCGGGGCCGACGAAGAAGGTTACGAATGTTTGCGTGCCACTGATAATTGTTAGCTTGGCGTGCTAGAGGTGAGGAAGATGGCAGACCAGAAGTTGAGCGGCTTCTTGGGCTTCGGCTTGGGCTTGGCCGCGGAGAAGGTCTTGGGACGAGGAGTGCTTTCTCTCGATGAGCTCGAGCCCGCTTCTGCTTTCATGGTATATGATGATGCGGGTGGCGAAGGAGTGGGAGTGCGTTGCGAAGAAGGCGGACCCGTGTTGAGTCCGGGAATGTTGGAATCCTCTGGTCTCGAGAAAGGGGCAGTCGCTGACATGATGTTCTTGCGTGAGGAGTTTATGGTTGTTGGGAGTGGCAAATTTATGGTGGAGGTCGAGGTAGAGATGTGGATTTCGGGCGGTGGTTAAATAGCTGATATGAGAGGCAATCTACAAGACGGGATCGACAAAGGCGACGTTTGATGGGCGACCTTGTTGTGAATGAGTTGCGCCGCAACGAGACCAATTCAATGTCAAATGAGCTCTCGTGGAATTCACAAAGCACAAGGTATGCGCTTATTTGGAGTCCGGATCCGCCATGTTTAAATATCTCAAATATTCTAAGATATCGAGCCGCCTCCGAGGTTTTATAGGTCTCCAGGCACTCGACCGCCAAGATCCGAAGTCTTTCCTATGAGTACAAGTACAGTTCCCTCCCTTTCCTTCCCCTCATTCGAAATCAATCTTGTAATTGTCTTCAAAGTCCGGCATCTTCTTGTGATCATACTTCGCCAGAGCGCAGTAATACTCCTTCATCTTCCGTGCAATCTCAACAATCAGGCCTGGATCCAGGTCATCAACCAAATTGTTGAAGACAATCTCCTCGGTCATCGTTGCGAACCGGTCCACGGCTAGCTTCCGCAAGAGATCTGAATTCGAGTCCCTACGCATATGAAATTAGCATCTGTCTTTTGAGGGCAACGCAGTGTCTTAGAAGGTCTCGAACATTGAGAAATAATGTTCAAGGGCATTTTCGAACATTGCTGAGAGATTCTGAGGCGAGAAGTCACCTACCAGGCAAAATTTGCAAACTGCTTTAGCTCATTCCCRGCTTCTATAACCACCTTTGATCTTAACCTGCCCATCGCTTTGTTCTGGAACCCCGGCATCATAAATCTCTAATCTGAAGCATCAGAATCATCACCATCTAGCCAACGAAAGCGATGCCACGGTAGACACAAAACGCAGGCACATTTCCAATATCTCACAGCGCCTGGGACATTCTATAACGCCGCCTTTTCTGTCCACCGCGAGGCAATCTACGGAACGCATACATACCTGGCCCAGCATCCATAACCTAGCTAACAGTACCAAACGGCCCTCTCTACTACCAAGAACAAATCCATCATCGTCCTGCTGCATATCGTCTATCCTCGAAGTGTACAGCCAATTCACAATCGTGCCAAACATAGCTGGGTCTACATCCTCGAGCTTCATAGTCTGTGTCTCGCCTTCCTGGAACGGACCGTTGAACGCACTCCGGAAGAAGGGCGAATGAAAGCAAATGAGATCCTTGTGGACGACGAACTTCTGTTGCTCGGATCCGACGATGATGGTGACGACTGATAGAGGCTTACTGTATGCAGTTAGTGGGAAGCACGTGTAATAGGGGAGGGAGGCTCGCGGTGGACAGAAAACAGGTATTTATTAARATGTCCCAAGTAAAGTGATATACTGAAAATTGGCCATATTCAGTTCCGTCTTCTGTGTCCACCGCGAGCAAACGTACGTACTAGAACTTAGGCGGCTCCTTCGCATTTTGACACTTCCTGGCTGGGGAAGGAGAATTGGAGGGCTGGCTTCCCTTTTTGGAGCCTCCAYGCGTCATCTTTCAGGTGTTTTTGTGATATTGGTGTTTCTGAGCGGAGCCTGCTGGATTTGGCGGACTCGATTGCCCAGAAAAGAGGGTCAGATTCTTATGGAGGATTTTGCTTCCTGGTCTGTATTTGTTGTGGAGGAGGAAATAAGACACACATTTGCAGAAGTATGGATCTTGAAGCAATATATGTTTTGGAGTATTGTGAGTCATGCAATTTGGATATGGACTCAATAGAGAACCAAAATTGGACGAAGCTGGCGCTACTGCAAGCGAAAAATTCACCAACTCCAGTCTGAGAGGCCTCAGGATGACTAGGCTGGAAGCTGTTTTATAATTGGTGGATGAATGATTTTTTGGTAATAGCATATAATAGATTCAATGAGCTTGATAGCCTTGATCTGATTCATAGGCAAAGTGTATATCATGTGAGCACATTGACTTCCTTAGGTACAATTATTTTTTTGTGATTTTTTGTGATGATTTCTATTGTCAGAATAGCTGGGCTATAGATGACGGCTACATCATGAGGCCAAACCCAGTGCGATTTTGATCGTTGTGGCACATTCAGAATTAGCGTCTCTCCTCTGCATTAGCAAAGGCAGCTTCGTCAAAGCCCTGGGGAGTTCTCTCTGTCTCTCGCCTCCCAGAACGACCTTGGGTCGAGCTTTCCGGACCGCGAGTCTCTGGCTTTCGGCTTGCCGATGACTCTTTCCTGAAGTTCTTTCAGCTCTCGCTCAAAGTCCTCGTTGCTGAGATTATGTAGTCTCTCTAGCTCTTTCTCTTGCTTCTCCATCTCTGCCTGCTGCTCTCTCCTCAACACTTCTAATWTCTTCGCCTTCCGCTCCTCTTCAGCGGCTTCGTCCTTTTTGGTGCAAGCAGCACACTTCTCATCCAGCTCTGTGATCCTCATTTGATAGTCAACAAAGTAGGAGTCGAGCTTCCTGTGAGCTCTGCACATTTTGAGGGGAGTAACAAGCTGCTTCAGATGCCCACAAGCATATTCAGCTTGCGCTTGCCAACACTCATCGCAAATGATACCCTTTTTCTTGAGAATCGGTGCGCGCACGGAGCTTTTGCGTTGCATTTTTGTTAGATTGGAGTGTAATGAGAAAAGGTTTGAAAAACATCGCGGCGGTAATAGACCTTTAAAAGAAGATCTGGAACACTATCCYGGAGGTTGCACAGGCCGACTCTTTGTTGGAAGGCATTGAACCAAGTAACTTTCAGAAACAAAGCAACAAGGCTGGTCCAAGTTTCCGATTTCCATTGTGGATGCGGTTGTTCTCGAACCTCGAGTCACTCGACTGTTCGAGAGGTTAGGTGCATCTCCAATGCAAGTTGCGGATAATCTTCGCCTAAGGAGTCGAACAACCATTGCTAGGAGGCCCATCGATAGGGTTACAGAAAGTTATTTTTCACCATGCACCTCCAATGTCTCAGGCGTGATAATTCTCAAATCCGCCGCTCTGCGGGTGTTCGCAGCTGGCGATCCCTGGACATATCATGATCCGCCTCTATTTGAGCGCTTGGAGTCAGTTTGGGAGTCGAGGGTCGTACCAAGCATCCTGCACCTTGCCTTGAGTCTGCATCTGTGGTGGTGTGTTGTGTAGTACAAGCCCGACAGGGGGCTGGGGAGAGGGGGTTGGGGAAATTGTATTGTAAGCGAGGCTTAGCGAGGCTTAGGCTTGGGGTTTGAAACAACCCCACTCGACAAATGGTCCTCGGGATTGCTTCTTCTCAATACAAGCGTATTCTCTTCATCGTTCTTCTGCTCTAAGCTTGCTATGGCCCTTTGATCACCCGTATTTGCTGCTTTAACAAACCGCTGAATCCACGCTCTAAAGTTGGACCCACGTGCGGGTACTTGCTGTCAGGTTCCCATCCTCCCGTCCACAAGCTCTTACTTTGGCTAGCGCTGGCTTGGTGTTCGTTTCTATAAGAAGGCGTCACCTTGGATGAGAGATTTTCATGTTCACTCATTTCACTTCCTCCTCTCAGACCTGAGGGCATGTGGCCGACTTATCAACCCACTTGCATGATTAATATCCATTCGTGGAATGCGAGTCCGCAAGTCCGCCATTCAGAATTTATTTCCTGGCTTCTAGTTTCACGACCTCCCCATTTGTATTCCCCTCATCGAGGTAATGTTTTGAACACTGCTGAGTTAAAGTCGAAACCCCCAAGACATCGCCGCACAAATTACTTAACTATCTATTAAGGTCAGACGGTCTTATCATGCCACGGGATATATCCCGGGGCCTATGGGTAGGGACTCTACTTCCCGATTTCATATTCTCGCCAGACTATTGCTGTCCTTCAAGTTTTAACATGACGAATTCTCACAGCCAGGATGGGCTTCATGAAATGGCTTCATGAAATTACATATATTGTCAAAAAAGAAGACTTCTTGAATGAGAATCTAATTCGCGATGGTATTTATATTTCGAAACATTGTCAAGAATCTCCTTCATCCAGCAACAAAGGGTCTAATTCCGAATTATCCTGGTCATCGTTATACAAATTGCCAAGAACGGGCTTTTTCGGGAGACGCAGCCGTGGGAACTTTGAGAATTTGAGTCCGAGTCTCTCATAGAAGACAATGAAGGCCGAGATAGTGAATACGATACACACTGCGAAAATTGACCAGAGCACAGGCTATGTAGAGTTTAGTGAAGGGAAGGTGGATGGAAGTTATACATACGGCTGACGACGGTATCGGCGTCTTGATGACCGATGAGTATCCCATTACACGTTTCTCCCCGTCCAGCGCCGCGACTCTCACGTGCTTACCTCTCATCTTCTTTCCAATCTTAAAGCYCGTCTCAAACCTTTGCTCACGCTTTACCTCCTTGACGCTCACGAAATCATCTTGTCCGGCTCGTCCAGCGCGCTCCAACCTCCACCCTTTCACTTCCGTCGCTCCGTTCCAACTCACGTACAGTTTCCCTTTTACTACTTTTATATCAGGTATCGTTTTGGGCTTCCCCACCCAATGGCGCTTRAACACACGATAACTCTTCACACCTCCGAAATCCACGATCTCAAAAACAGGCTTCGGCGCATAATGTGCACTGCACAGCACCTTCCCGTTAGCGTCATATTCCGCCCAAGTCGGCGAGTTCCCAAATCCTACTAGGGCATTTCCGCTTTCGAGAATTTGTACAGAGCCTTGCGACACATTAAGGATCTCGTCCGGATGGACGTAGGTCTGTACAGCACTAGCAGTCATGTTATCCAAATTGAGCTGGATCACCATTCCCTTGCTATGTTTAGACGGGGCATGGAGCACGGTATTGGCGTGGTTGTCGAACAGGGAGAGCGTTCCATTGCCGTGCCATGTCCCATGGTGTTGCCATGCAAAATCCAACGCCGTGTTCAGATCCTCAAATTGGTTTTTCTTCCCACCAAGCTGCCACAGAATCTCACCAGTTCGGCCGCTGATCAATAACACAGCATGCATGTATCGCGCTGAGACCAGGTAATTGCCCTCCTCCGTTTTATCCACACTGTTAATATGAAAGAAATCAAATGCGTCTTTCTTCGACTTCCCATGTCCGTCTTTCATGTTCGGACTGCTGTACACGGTCTTAAAGGATACATGGTCTGTAGCGCGCCACTCGAAAAGCAGTTCCTTGGTCTCGATATCGATCTCTTGGAATACCCCGTCTTGAATCCAGCAGCCTTTGCCAAGTCCGAGGTCCGTGCAGTCGGCAACGCGTTTATGATATATCGTTATGAGCGCCGTGCCTTGAGATGTGATGCGGAACTCATGAGAGTCACCTTTCATTTTCAAGTGTTTGCCTTTGGCCTTAATCTCATGGACGACTTCGTACTCTGAATTCAGCTTCACCAAAGAAAAGATATCAGAACGCAGCCCGGAATTGGAAACAGGAAAATCATACCATGACATACGACTTTTTCGGCCTCCCCAATTTCTTGCGCTCCTTTTTCGGAAGCGTGCTTTTCGTCCAAAACGTCAAGTACTCCTTCCCTCTATACATCTGTACATCGAAGTTCAAGGCCTGCTGGAACCGCGAGTTGTCCATCCACACCAAATTCATCTTGGAATCAAACATCACCGGACCTCTCGCGGTCCCTCGGACGAGTGGGCCTCTCGGCGTGAGCAACAACTTCGAGTCTCCATCCTCGCAGCTAGAGTCCCAGTGCGTGATTCTGGGTTTTGGCGGCTGAAAATCAACGGTCCGGAAATGTTGCCGGGGGTAGATGCCCTGAAAGAGGAGGTCATAGGTGTTGAAGAACCATGCAGCTGCGGGTAGGGCTGTGAAGAGTGGCAGCAGCCTCATGATGGAAGCGCGAAAATTAAAGAGGGGACAGCGACAAGGAAAGGAAAAGGAAAGGAAAGGAAAGAAGGGGAAAAGGGCACGCAAGCACAGAAAATGACATGATTACTGTGTGAGTGAGCAGGATGAGCTGGGCCGCAGGACGGCGGACGCTTAATTCGCGGTGAGACGATACGATGCCGGTATTTCCGCGCCTTCCGTTGATCTGTAATACAGGATGTCTTGGCATCTTACTCTAGCCTTCTGCCCAACCAGTCGCTGGACTTCAAAGGCGCATTGCTACCAAGATAACGTCCCTGCATTGGACGGCACGCGAGATAGAGAAAATGCTGCGCAGCCGCTCAGAGCCAAATCCCCACGGATGCTGCGGTGGGGCAATGCAACCTGCGGTATAATACGGCCGCGCGTATGACGCTGTAGAATCTCTCACAAAGAACTGGAGGGTGCAGTAGGAGCTGCAGCACAGCAAGTTCGAGAAAGAAAGAAAAATCAGTAGCCAAAGCCAAGACTTTTGGTAAAATCGCTATGGCGACAGTAGCGAAGCGGCTCCTTTTTCTGAGGCTATTCGCAACTTAGCCCTTGGCCCTTGGCTATGAGCCTCCCAGCCACGCCGTTGACGTCACAACCATCACCACTAGCCACACTGGATTTCTCATGCAGCTGGAAAAGAGYGCCGGCGAGGTTAAGAAACKGTGGCAAGGCCRGAATCCAGACTATAATGGCTCACTCAACCGTTCCAGAGCATTTGGAAGAGGAGGCTACGAGTATGGCTTAGGCGGRGGGCTTGGGGTCCGGGAATGTGGGGCTGAGCACCAATTACAGCCTTTGCCACGATGCCAGCAAAGGAGTTCAGAGGCCTTGTGGGCAGAATAGAGCCCTGACTGGACTGAAAAGTCGTACTAAATGATAGGCTCGACAATGATCATCGACGGCTGCATGATCCCGAAAGCCTTCAGCATTCAACGCACACGCCTCCATGAGGCACAGTCCGTTTAGCAGCACGCGATGATTTTTCAAAACTTATGCAAAGGTTTCATGCTCTTGCGGAGTCAAAAATCACGATCCCACTTGGTCACCAGATGGCTCGCTCGTTATGCTTCCTTCAGACATTACCTACATTTTCACTTCATAGAAATAGGGGGCCGGGTGCTTCGGCCACCGGGAAGGGCGAATCCCGAGGGACGGCAAAGGAATAGTGGCCGAAGGCCGCGATTACTGAGGAATGAATAAGGGTAAGCTCGCACAATACTTTGATCGTGCTTGAATCAGGAGTCTGCGCCTCCAACTTGTCCCTAAACAAAGCTTCAGTCAGTCCAAGCTATGTCTCTTGAATCACGTGTCACAGTTGCAAATACTTACTAAAAGTGTTCAAGAAAGCGTTATGTTTATTATTGTCTGATTATCCTAAKTACCCCATATGACTGAGGGAAGGAAAGTTGTTATCCGATCCAGTCTTGTCTTAGCTTACAACCCTCCACCCGAGAGGGCGTTCTGTCCAGGCTCTGATATCTTTCTTAGACATCAGACGCCCGTCTGCCGTGTTGTGATAGTTTACGAGATAAGCCGCCCATGTTGCGTGAGTATACCGATTCGGGGTACTGATTGGATATGGCTGGAGCCGCTTGAGAGCCGCGTCGACGAGGTTACTCGAATGGATGGTCTATTCGAAATTGGGGGGAGTTTAGGTAGTCCATATAACCGGTGATGGTAGATGCTTCTCTTGGCCGTGACGGAACTGCGGACTGGTAGTCTTGCTGCTCCAGTTGCGGGTCGTTGAACGGCTGAGGTAGAGAATCTTGAGGATGTGCTTGAGGCGCTCGCGAGGCTACCGAACCGTCCTTAAGATTTGCTACTCGATGGGCTCTTGATGTCGGAGCTTCGAGAGGCGAGCCTTTGACTTTACGCTTTTCGATGTAGCCTTTTAAGATGTCGATCTCAGCATCGGCGTCTGGTTTGGAAAGCTTCCAGATGTGCTTCTTCTTTCTTAGCTCTCTGAGCCTCCAAGCCCTGTCCGCCTCGTACTGCTCTTCGGTTTGCGATCGAGCGGTGGCGAGGAGATTTAGGATTCTCTCATCATCTTTCACTTCGTCTTTGAAGTGTTTTTCGTTTAGATCTCGAACGCGCAAGTAGAGCTTGAGATCGTGCTCTCCTACTTCTCTTTCTCGGCAAGCGCCGCATTTCCCATCTGTGTCTTGGGTCTGGGGGCGGTAGTTTTTTCCAGGTCTCCAGACCGAGTCCGGTAGCGAAGCGTGAGCTGCGCACTTGAATGTCTGAAAGAGAACTACATGACGACAGCCCATGTACTTATGAAGCACAGAGCTGCAGTCATTGCACCAATTTTTCGTGTTAGATTCGAATTCACCGCCAATGTAGATGGTCTTCGGGCGCTCAGGTTGGCTAGCGGTGCTGGCCTTTGTGGCTTTATCTGAACCCGTGAAGACCCTCTTGACTTTTGAGATGCTTCTCTGCATGTTTGGCGGTATTTCTGTGGTTGAGATTTTAGCTTTTTGTTGTTGGATTGGAGGTTGTGTCCGAAAGATGTGTTGGTTTGGTGGTGTTGCTGGAGACGAGAGTTGCTAATTTCGTCTAGTTTGCATCCCAGTTGACAGGATTGGAATCTTTATAAATATCCAAACGTAGGTGTTCAGGAAGAAACTGTTGTCTTCTCTTCAATGAACAGATCAATGAACAGATGGCCTTCCCCTTCCCTCGGGAATAGATCCATAAAACATTGTTGTGCATCAATAACAGTAACCCATATTCTAGTTTCTAATCCGCAGCTATATTTGAACAAGATGCCGAAAGTCAAGAATACCGGTTGAAGATAGAAAATAAAGGAGTCTCGTATATGCTTCTCTGTGTTAACTCATCTGGCGGCTTCTCTCAAGAAAATGATCTTCATTGCGAATGCAGAGAAGCAAGCCCTCACCTGCAGGGAAGGCACAGCATAAGAGAAGGAAGCGCCTGCTCTTGCTAATCCCCGCTTCCTGCCTTCAGGAATGGCTTTTAGTATGGTATGTGTCATTTACAAAAGTGTTCCTTTCTTAACAATATCTTGAAACAAAGACATTCGCATTTGGAACAGAGACTTTGTTCTTGAGATCTACCTCGTGAAAGGAGTGAACATGTACCTAGAGCTAACAATGGCGCCGATCACAAAGACAATACCATTGTCAGAGACTTTTCTTCCAACTGAACAAGACTGCCTCTACTGTCATCATGTCATATAAAATAGATGTTTGACGTTGAAAACAGGATCTCTAGAATTTTCAAACAACATTATTTCCACACTCAACATGTGCAAGGCTCAGGTAGGTCTGTTTTATTATCTATGTGGTCACGTTCATAACTTTGAACTGCCATCGCTCAATCCATATTGCGACGATATTGAGGGCATCAAAGCCCACGAAGTGGAAGAGAAATGTATGGTGTGTCGAGGCGCTGGTGGTTGGACACACCATATTCGCGAAGGAATCCCTTGTGAAGGTTACAAGGGAGAAGTCGAGATTCAGTACTCATTAGCCGAACAACGTTGTGCTCCATACACAGAACGAGAAATTTGGGAGGCAAGAAGCAGGTGGCAGGCTCATGTCACCAGGTACCGCGAAAATCAGCGAAGGGAGTACGAGGAGGAAATCTTCCTCGAAGAGAACATCAAAGGAGTAAGTCGCATCGAGCAGACATATTTTTTACACTCCGCTGAATCCTACAACCCTATAGTGCGACGAGTCTCGAGGTCCAATGTTCCAGAAGACGAGGCTTGTGCAATTTGTAAAGGTTTGCTAACAAAAGGAGGCGAAGAGGGTTGCGTAAGCGAAGGTGAAGTGGGTAAACTCCCGTGTGAGCACTTCTACGGCTATCACTGCGTCAAGGAACTTATCTACGAGAGGAAATACGAAWTTTGTCCTCTCTGTAACAACTACTTCATCATCAACAGGACTTTAGACCAAATTTTTGGTACAGGACCCTTCAAACCCGATGATAGCAACATAATGGTGGCGTTAAGGAATGCAGTCTTCGGTGAGCCGGAGTGAGCACTTTAAGGCGCTTATCAAATGATTAATATAAAGAGGAAAGTAAATGAACATGAAAACAAATTTAAATCGAGGCAAAGTGCTTCAAATAGTGAGACGTGATTCAACCATGAAAAATGACTTGAGTTTATAACTTCCGAGTTGACAGACTTCTGAGCAATGGATTATGTTTCGGCTGAACTTATATGAGAAGAAGATAGAAGAGCTAGGGAACCTGTACAGGCGAGTTCTAAGACACCGAAATCTAGCCCTCCTCTTTATCCATCTCGTCATGACCTCTCTTCCCGCCTTTTAGTGGTCGTCTTCCTTTCAACACCGATCCCTTCTTCCCTCTATCATCATGCAAATTCTTCATCTCGTGTCTCGCATGTCTCTGAGCTTCCTCTGTCCTCGCCTTGAACACCATAACTTCGTCCTTCTCCGTCTCATACTCTTTCTGCTTCTTACCGAGTGCTGTCTCTATCCTCAGCCAAATTTCAACGTCGTACTGCGTCACAATACTGATAGCATGCCCAGACTTTCCAGCTCGCGCAGTACGACCAACACGGTGGATGTAGGTCTTGCTGTCGGGAGGAAGATCGTGGTTGAGTACAATATCCACGGAAGGTATATCAAGACCACGGGCTGCGACGTCGGTTGCAACCAGGATTTCACGAGAGCCTGCACGAAATTTATTCAAAGCTCCCAGACGAGCAGATTGTGAGAGTTGGCCATGCAATGGAATGGCGCCGAATCCAAGGGCTCGTAAGAGGATAGCAAGTCGCTGGGTCTCGTTCACAGTTCGGGTGAAAACAATTGCTGATTGGCCGGCAAATTCGTTTAAAAGATATACCAAATAGGTGTCTTTATGCGGATGTGGGATGAATATATAGCTTTGAAGTAATGTCGAAACCGTCTGGTATTTATTCGTGCTAATACTGACCCTCAATGGATCTTTCAAACTGGCTCTCTGTAGACTTTCGACTTTCGAGCTTATCGTCGCAGAGAAGAGGTAGGTCCTGCGTTCCCGAGGTAGAACTTTGAGGATTTTATCTAAGATGGGTCCAAAGTCGAGGTCAAGTAGTCGATCAGCTTCGTCCATGACCAAGTACTTGAGCGATCGAAGTGAGAATCCTTTAGTGTTCTCTAAATGATCCAGTAAACGTCCGGGCGTCGCCACAACAATATGAGGTTTCTTTCCTAMTGCAATAGACTGCGTGACCATGTCCATACCTCCAACCAAGACAGCGCATCGCACAGATATAAGTGACCCTAGAGCCTCGAAGGCTTGAGATATTTGATATGCCAACTCGCGAGTAGGCGCAAGAACGAGACCGAACAATGGCTGCGGCTTGTCGAGTAGGGCTTGGAGTATAGGCAAAGCAAAGGCTGCAGTCTTTCCACTACCAGTCTCTGCRAGACCGATCAAATCGCGGCCTTGTAATGCTAATGGTATCGATTCGGCTTGGATGGGTGTAGGCGATTTGTATCCCAGCGCAGTACAGGCGTCGCATAGAGAGTCAATGATGCCCTGGCCAAATTAGCTATAATCTTGCCAGGAATGAAGCTTGAATGACATACTAGATCTTTGAATGTCTTCTTTGGTGCTTCCTCCTGTGCATCTGGTTCTGGTGATTGCTTGGATGTAAGTTCTAGGGAGGCTGAAATTCGAGGAGATTGTTTCACCGCGGGCGCCTGCTGTTGCTTCTTTTTCTTCTTCGTCTTGTCTTTGAGGAGCCCTTGGGGTACATCATCGTCTACCTTCCTTCTCTTGACGGAAGACATGGTGCATGACGATGTCGATTTCTGAGGTGTTGGTCGTGGGATATCAAGATAAAAAAATTATGGGGCCGGCTTATCGAGATCTGGCTACGCAAAAAATGTTCGAGTCCAAAAAATAATTCTGCCCACACCTCTTCCATCCCATCGCATACCCCACAACCTCAAAAACTACGACCATGGCAAGAATGAAACACAAGAAGCAGACTCATCTCGGTGCCAGCAATGGTCCTGCTGGAAAAGCACCGCCCGTCAACTCGGCCTCTCGGACCCCAAAGAGCATGGTCATTCGCACTGGAGCTGGGGAAGTGGGACCGAGTGTGAGCCAGCTCGTGAAAGATGTGCGCGCAATGATGGAGCCCGACACGGGGTCGAGATTAAAAGAGAGAAAGGCGAACAGACTGAGGGACTACTTGACTATGGCCGGCCCTCTTGGCGTCACACATCTCATGCTGTTCTCGAGGTCCGACTCTGGAAACACGAATATGCGGCTCGCGATTACACCCAGAGGGCCGACATTACATTTCCAGGTTGAAAAATACTCGTTATGTAAGGATGTCAGGAAAGCATTAAAGCATCCTAAAGGCGGCGGAAAAGAATACATCAAAGCTCCTTTGGTAATCAAAACCCCCTCAAAGTCATAATTGACGAAGGCTAATGTATGCAGCTTGTCATGAATAACTTCACGTCTCCTCCCTCCGAAACCGATTCTAGTAAAAAGATACCTAAACACCTCGAATCTCTTACAACAACAATCTTCCAATCTCTATTCCCACCAATTTCTCCGCAAACAACACCACTTTCTTCGATCCGACGAGTCATGTTACTAAACCGCGAGATTCCCAAAGATGAAGACGACGGCTCATACATTCTGAATCTACGACATTACGCTATCACTACGAAAGCTACTGGACTATCTAGACCACTTCGAAGATTAAATGCTGCCGAGAAGCTGATGGGCTCCAAGAAAAAGAAGAGCAAGAAGGGCAGCCTTCCAAATCTCGGAAAGCTGGAGGATATCGCAGATTACATGGTCGGAGGCCCAGATGGCTCAGGATATATGACGGATGCTACGAGTGGAAGCGAAGCAGACACAGATGCCGAAGTAGAGGTAGTCGAGACACGGGCGAAAAAAATCCTGTCGAAGCGGCAAAGAGATCACGAGGACGGCAAGAGCAATAGCTCCGCCGCAGGCGTGGAAAAGAGAGCTGTAAAATTGGTGGAATTGGGACCGAGGATGAGGCTCCGCATGACGAAGGTCGAAGAAGGCGTGTGTACGGGCAAGGTCATGTGGCATGAGTATATCCACAAGTCCAAGGAGGAAATCAAGCAGATGGACAAGATGTGGGAGAAGAAGCGGCAAGAAAAGGAAGCGCGGAAGCGCACCCAAAAGGAAAACGTGGAGAAGAAGCGGAGAGCAAAGGGTCTCGGTGCCAAAGATGTTGAAGGAGAGGACGGCGACGACGATATGGATGYCGACGAATGGGACTCCGAGGGTCTTGAAGGCGATGCCGAGATGGAGCTGAATGAAGAGATGGGAGACCAAGGAGAGTGGGAGAGCGAGGAAGARGAAATTGTGGGAGGCTGAAATTCCGCTGCAAGAATAAAAGCATTTGCCTCCACCCGTGCCTTACTGCATTGAGTCTTTCACGATCAATTGGCTTCCTTCAGATTCAAATATCGCGCCTCGGGGTCACAGCTTCCCTGTGATACTTTCAAATCTGCTCTTGACCTCACTTTCTAATACAGTACTCCTGCTTAGGAGACGAAGTCAAAACTCTCCTTCCGATTTTAGGCTTATTTGCCTTTGTGGTTTGCAGGGATTTTCTCTCCGAGTAGAAGCTACCTGAATTTCCAGCTCCCTGGCGCTTTCCCCTTTCTGCCCTGCGCGACACAAAAGGAAGGGACTTCTCACCGAAAGCCCCAGCTCTTCCCGTCCCAAGGGAAATGGCTCCGCAAGAAAGGTGCGAGGGAAGCCGTTCCTACTTAGAACCGTAAAATCAACGAGTCCTTCTCCCTAGCTTTCAAATCCCTTCTATATAGGAACCTATGGTATGCCGGAATCCCAGACTTTGGGTTGTCCCCACCCATTCCAAGCCAGACATTACTTTCAAATTCATCTTTATCTCCACAATTGCGCTCCAGATACTCAGAGAGCACGCTGCCAAATACCTTATTACATTCTGAGCGGTAAGACATGTATCTTGGAACATCGAACTTGGCATCTTAATTCTCAATGACTGTGCTGCAAATAGCATCCGCTAAAGTAGCATTACGCAAGAGATCCATCTCGCCGGTCCAGCTACTGGCATTTGGGAAGGGGGGGGGGTCTTCGTCCATAGTGCCGCAATTGAGGTTTCCGCTTCCCAGTCGACAAGCCTTTTCGGAACGGCATGCTCAAACTTTGAAGCTATTCCTCGTTCCAAGGGCTTGGGACTGTAGGTACGCCGAGGAACCCTGCGGCATTTGGTGATCCGTCTAGACAGATAAGAGGAGGCTCGCCAATCTGACCTTCGACCTAAGTTTTAGGGGGGCACCGAGCCTCATGCTGTATATAATAGGGCGGACCAAAGCCCCAACTTGGGAGCATGTAGAGAGTGGCGTAGTTTCTTTGTTACTCGCCATTGACCTCTTAGTTGCTTAGAGTACATATTTCAAGAATTGCACAGTGCGGAAGGAAGATTATTGGGCTTGGGCTGATTTCGATCTTAATGCTGGTGTAGGAGTGAGGTTTGGCGTTAATCAAGTCTATTATGGTATTCCTTTGGTGATCTGGCGCCAGATGGCTGCGTACACCCCAAACCTCAGTTACTTAACGAAGAGTGCTCTTGATTGAGATTACGGTATGGTGAACTTGGACCATTGTGTTCAAGTCTTTCATACACAGCGATTAAACATAGATAATCATTGCAGATGCGCAACATTATTAAGTGCCGCTTTTCGTGTCCAACCCACCTCGAGTTGAGCAGGAAAAGCGGCACTGAATATAGAATTTGCCAGGCAGAGTGAGACACGCTTACAAGCATACTTCAGATTGCTTGCCCGGCGTAGGGGTGCGACGCGCAGCAAAAAAAATAAAATAAATAAACGAGTTAGAAAAGTCCATTTGAGATTTCCGCAAATCATGCCGTTGCTCTATTCTTATTGGCCTAAAGAAAACAGCCATCCCAATTTGGAACACAGGCCGCATATTTGGACCTCTCCACCCAAYTAACGATCAGGACAAAGATAGGCCAATCCCAGGCTTCAGAGTAGATTTTCAGACTCAAATTCGAATGCGAAGCCAAGTATTTCTAAAGACTACGGCGGAATGCCTCCCAAAGACAAGACTTCAAGTCAAATAGGCTTCGTGCAATGGTGTTGATATTCATAATACTATTAAGACAAGCATTGGCTGTCCATCCTAGCCTGATCCCGAATCCCAGTCCCGAATCCCAATTCCAATCCCAATGACGTATCCAAAAAGCCAATTATTCCCCGCAACAAGCAACGAGCAACCTCTCATAATCTCCACTCGTCTCTCCCTTTATCCTATGCGTCAAACTTGCTCTGAAGCGGTGGTGGTAGGCGCCTTTCACGTTTGCCATATGGGCTCTATCCCAATGAATTCTGACAACTCTTTGGACGAGGAGATGGTCTTTAGTGCCTGCTCCCGCCATTGCGTCTTCGAGAAGCAGGGCGTCGCGCATGGCTTTGTCGGTGCCGGTGCGCAACTGGTGGAGTAGGGCTAGCTTCATGTGACCGGAGAATTCCTGGAGCCGTCTATTAGCAATAGTTAGAGAAGAGAGGAAATAGGATTTACCTTGTCAATAACTGTTTCAAGGTCTCTGGTAAATTTCTGTTTGTATGTATGTGTGATAGCCCGGATCTGAGAATCACTCCTCTGGGTCAAGATATTGCATACGAGCAGCTCGTCGGTCCCGACCTTGCCCTCAGTTGCCTTGTAGAGTTCCATAACATCCGAGTCGACCTGCTGGGGCATGACAGGCGCGCTTTCCTCGTTTCTGTTCGCGGCCAATACCATCATGAAATGCCTTTCTGTCTTCATGCTCAAATCACCTTTCACATCGGCCTCAAGAGATCGATGCGTGGTGTGATGATAGGCGCTCTTGATGGCGAGCATATCAGCGTTCGACCTTCCTAGCAGAACGTCGTTTAAGACTTTTTCTTTGGTCCCCGGTCCACTCATTGCTTCATACAGCAGATGAACATCTTGTTGTAATGGTCCTCTAGCTAAAGCACATAGACCTTCCTCAAACCAACCACTGACCTCGCTCTTGATATCTTTGATAAGCTGTCGATGGAAGCGCTGGTCGTAGGTCTGCCGCAAGGCGGTGATTTGTAAGGGGTCTTTGGTTGTGAGTACACGGATAAGCGTCTTCTCATCWGTGCCAAAGCCCTTCATCGCTTTTCGTAAAGCTTCTGCATCATGTGTTGCATCCCATTGAATCTGCTGGGGTGGTCCATAGCCGAGGGAGGCGGGAGTTGGTTGTACGTAGGGTTGCGGAGCTCCGTACTGCTGTTGTGGAGGGTATTGCTGAGGAGGGCCGTAGCCTCCCTGAGGTGGTGGAGCGGGCGATCCATATCCGTAAGGTTGTTGAGGAGGCGGCGCGCCATAGGGTGGCTGCTGTGAAGGCGGCGCTCCGTAGCCTTGTTGAGGAGGATAGCCGCCTTGAGGTGGGGGATACTCTAACGTAAATATATCAGCGGGAATTCTCTGAGCGGCTTCTTTACTCACGTCCTGGCGGAGGCGCGCCATAAGGCTGTTGGGGTGGATATTGTCCATAGCCTTGCGGAGGAGGCTGTTGGTAACYGCCTTGAGGAGGGTATTCTAAGCATCAGATTGTCAGCYACCTTAAGCTCTCTCGCTGTATGCGGGGTTCTCACGGCCTGGAGGGGGAGCCCCATAGCCTCCGCYATATGGAGGTTGATTATATGCCATCGTTAATAGAAGTTTGCGTGGAAGAGGAGGCTGCGAGGAGGCCTCGAGGCAGAATGTAGGTTATCGGAGAGAGCGGGAGCAAAAGAATAAAGAGGCAAAGAAAGTAGGTCAGGTCATTTTGCTGTACGTGAAGGCGAAAAGAAAGGGTCCTGGATGACGGCACCGCAGCTGCGGCTGGAAGGATACGCCGTGGCAGTGCTGGGTGGCCGCAAGAGATTCACGATGGCGGGGCACGTCAGCTTTGCGATCCCAGCCACAGACAAGCGCCTTGGCTTGCAKGGCAGGGAGACGAGGAATCTGGACAGGAAACAACAGGTGGTGAATCAGATGTCTTAGTGAAATATGAAGCCCACCAGTTCCCAAAGAGTAATTGAGCGATGGAATACAATTTGCAGGTTCTCTGGATGTGAACATGGCGATCCTCACGAGGTTTGGAGGAATGATCTGCACAYAAACATGGACATACTGTAGGGCTGAGTGACGTAAAGGCGCTCGCTATTATTGGCAGAATGGGCCTGTTCTCGCGCTGCACAGAAAAAGCGGCACTAATTAGAATGTCCCAGGCGCTGTGAGACAATCAAAACGCGCGATATGAAGCGTTGACATATCTATGATTCCGGCTTTCTCTCTGCACGGCTGTGAAGCTTTCGATGCCGGCACTGCGCCGAGATTCGCCAGCGACTTTCTGAAGGCACAGTACTGTGCTGTGCTGTATCTCTGGAGCCGCAGCGTTGCAGTCGCTCCTGCCTCGCAGCAGGGGACGTCTAGATGATGATATATGATATTATGACTCAAACTCGACATRCTGCAGTAAGGACCTGTACTTCGTGAACTTGCTGTTATACAGTTCGAGACGCTCACAGTCTTTTTTATTTTGAATTCGTGCTGCATTGTTTGCTGTTGCCGAGACCGGCCGATTGAATTTCTGCCCGCGTTGTTTGCTGCCTGCATATTGAATTCCGACGATTGAACTTCCTCGACTTCTCTCCTCTTCATTTCTCTCCAAGTCTCAAACAACCCCCAAACTTGGTCATCATGGGTGGAAACGCATTCGCAACTCACAAGCCTCCTCTTCAAACTCCTCGAATGCCGCCTGAGACATATGCGCAAGTCCTTGCCCAAACGACGGCCCTTCTTCTCAAGCACTACGCACAAGTCGAGAGCCCGATCGAAGGACCCGGTAAGACCACCTTTGGCGATGTTGACTTCCTCGTCGCTGGTGCTCTGACTCAAGATTTCATTCCCAAGCCAAAGGAAAACCCATGGGCCGAAACACTTAAACGCGTGCTGGGTGCTGTAGCGTTCATTGCTGTCCAGGGTTCCCAAACCGTGAATCTGGCAGTCCAATGGCCGATGACAACATCTAATGAGAACAAGAATTTGCTTGATAACGGAGAGAAGATGTATGTACAAATCGATGTGCATTATCTGGACTCGCCTGAACGCCTCAAATGGGAGCTTTTCCACTCCGCGCATGGAGATCTGTGGAACATTCTTGGTTCTACAATCAGACCTTTCGGCCTCATGGTGAACGCTTTTGGCATGTTTCTAAGAATCAAGGTAGGTCTCATCCACATGCCCAAGCRCTCGTTTCCTTTAAGAGCAGAGGCGCCCGGAGCTTCTGATATATCGTGGAACAATATTGTCTCAAAGCTCCTGAGATTTTTCAAACCTCCAGAAGTCCCTCTCGTAAGCTTATATCTCAATTTCTGATGAAATTACAGGAAATTGAAAAGCTAGACAAGAAGAGATCACTAGTTCTTCTGACCGAAGATCCTTCGGATGTGCTGGAGTTCATAGGACTTGATGAGAAGACGTGGTGGAAGACATTCAAGGACCAGGAGGAGATGTTCGAATACGCAGCTAGGTGCAAACTGTTTCGAGTCTACCCGAAGGAGAGGGGCGAGGAAGAGTCGGATGCCGCTGGYGACACGCCTGCAATTGGAGGTCAAGAAGGTGGAGAGGCAGGGAAGAAAAAGCTGAAGTCGAACGATCGACAGCGCATGCAGAAGCGGCCCATTTTCAACGACTGGGTGAGTATCTTCATACCAAAATGCCGTGAGGACGGACGGTACTTGGAACGGAGAACCTCACGGGAGCAAGTTCGAGACGATGCTTTCGAGAGATTCGGGGTTCAGAAGGAGTATGAGGAAAAGTTAGCGGCGTGGAAATTGGAGAAGCATCGAGACGAAGTTGGGCGGGAGGCCATCAAAGGATCCGTTCCAGCTGCTGGTGTTGATCCCCAGGTCAGAGCTGCAGCGATCAGAGTTCTAAAAGAAGTCGTCATGGTAAGAATGTTTCTGCAGGCTTCTCTACTATCTGTATTTTCATATATGGTAAGGAAGACTGACTTCATTTCACAGGAAGGACATGAGTTTGAAGGAATGATCCCAGACGCTGCTAAGAAGGACAAGGCAGGTTTCTACGATGTGAATGCCGTCAAGGATTGGGTCGTTGCAAACTGGACCAGAGCTGGAGTCATCGGAATGGCAAGACAGCAGCTTAAAGCGATGCAGATCATGAAGGAGAAGGGTGCGGCAGCGGCAAAGAAAGAGAATGTGCCACTTGCTGTCAAAGCTTGAATTTCTGCACACGATCTCATGGCTTGATTTGTATGAGCGCGTAAAGAGGTATGCTAGCTTGCTCTCATGTGGTGTGATTGCAGAGCAAACGGGGATTTTTGCAAGAAGCACGATTTTGGAATTGTACCGCCAAGGCATATTCTATGATTGAAGTTATCGGGCCGCACGATAAACTGTACAATAGCTCTCCGAAGACATTGCAATTGTCGAAAGTATGGGCAGTCAATGTATCGTGACGTCTGGTAAGTGACTACATTCACTTAATAGTCAAAACAGTACTTCTATCACATTCCATCAATCTCATCCAAGTGCGAGTGCCAAAAACGATTACGAGTCGTTGAACTCAGAATTAGAGAATTGCTATTCTATTCRAATTCAGCGGCATCTACCACTAAAGTTTGTCTAAAAATTTTATTTAAGTTTCTAGGGTCCTGTCACGCAGAAGACCAATGACTGGCCTCCCATCTGCGGGAGTCAGTCTTGGCTTACTCGAGGAATCTACATCTCTTGGTAGTTGCACCAAAGTTCACTAGCCAAAACACAAACTCCAAGAAAATGCCTGACTTTAACTTCCGCTTCCAACTCCCTCATTGGCTCTGATATGCCAGGAACATGACAGTGGGGCCCGCAAAAAGGATTGATATACCCCACGGCAGAACATCGCTCTCCGCTTGGACCAGCATCTCCATTCTCCTTTCCCCAGATTCCAAGACCGTGATGGATTCTGATCTCCCCGCAGTCCCCGCGCCCGCGGGCTGCACGTCTAGCCTGGAAGACCCACCGGATGTTCTGCACACGCTTAACATGGTTGTTATGGTCGTCAAGATTGTGCTGGTGCGCCCGTGTGYGTTGAAGATGTATGTTAAGGGCGTGGTAATAAGGACGTTTGGGAGGGAAGAGTGTAAGTTGTTTCCACGCGGGACGGGCGCATTTTGACTGGTGCTATTAGGGACCCACTTGGTTGCATTTGTAAGTTGCATTCCAGGTCAAAGACCTTGTATTGATGTGAGATTCTGCGCAAAGCTCACGTTCGTGGGGTATTGGATTTGTGGCATGCTGAGTAAATGGCCTTTCCTCGTTGTCCCGAATTGAGACAGTTGCGATAGTGAACCACTTTGGGGCGGGGTACCACTCGTGGGATTTGTCAAGAAAGAGCTTCTCTCTCTTTCAGAAAGTGGGTCGAGCTCCCTGACTCTTGCCCTTAGCACTCACCGATGAGATGAGCAGTYCTCATATGCCGGCTCGATCTTGTATAGCCTGACATCTTATTTCACAAAGACCTCACTGCTTCTTCTGTTCGTTCATGGTACGTATCTCGGTCGCCTTGCACCCAATATGCACCTGTACAGCACAACCCCTACAGTTACTTAGCTAGAGGTAAAGAGACTCCAAGACTCTGACATTCCGGCGGTCCAGTATTTGCCCAATTCCGTTGGACGGTAATTTTCATCTGGATATTCATGGGGATAATGCTCGGCTTCTGCATCGCTATCACCATCGTCAAAATCAGACTGTGTGATCCAATCAAAGGAATCTGGGATACRTTCATTCCATCAACTTGTTTAGACCGTAGAGCGAGCTTCATCGCAGATACAGCAATGAGCGGTATCACGGATCTCGTAWTCTTAGTCCCACCAATTCTTCTGATCTGGAGTATAGGCTTTGCTTTAGGGAAGAAACTCCGAATTACAGGCCTTCTTGGAGCCGGTGGACTTGCAACAGCAGTATCTTTCGTTAGCTTGGCATTGCTTGTGCCTTCAGGTGCGTTCGACAACTTGACTGTGAACTTTGTAAGGTTCAATTTGCTCGGGTATGCCTTATTTAGCGCCCCGACTGTCCTTCATCGCGTGCTGATATATTGTAACAGTCTCCGAACTAGGAATTGGCCTGATCTGTATGAACCTCTCATCTATAGTCACGGCATTGAATGATGAGCTGACTCGTGTATTAGGTACTTGCCTCCCTTCGCTTAATGTTCTCATCACCCGGCATATGACTGTTGATAGACCGAATATCAGACGTTACATGTTCTCCGAAGTCTTGCGGCATCCGAGGCATATGCGAAATATTTTAGGCTTATCGAGGGCAGTCGATGAGAGCACTTTAGCGGCTGAATCGAGGTATGAAGCTGACGAGAGCACTTTGGCAGAGGAAGCGAGTCATGGATCTATCTCGAATGGGTCGGATTCTAGGGATGTTGGGCTCAAGTCTTTCATTAGAGAGTATGCGTGGATGGGTGCACATGTTGCTAAGGTCGAAGACACTGGGTCAGGCGGCGGCGCCCCGAGGAACGATGAGAACAAAAGAGTCAAGGTTTGACGGTTCATGAGGATGGGAGCGCTAAAGAGTAAATAAGTCCCGAGTTCCGTGGGCCTCCAAAGGAGAACCTTCTTCTCCCCGCGACATACCACTGGCGTTACGCACTAGCTGAAGCTGCAGCAAAGGAGATTTGATCCTTGAAAAGCACAGTCAGGTCGACGAGAGCTCGTCCAAAGTGGTGAAAGCCAAAAATGAACCAGAAGCTAGAGTCTTAACCGTTAGAAATTCTGGGACAATGGCAAATGTTTTCGAAAGCTGCTTGTAAGGACGCTAATYATAGTGGCYATAGCAACGAGTCTGTTGTGGCCYACACATGATTCGAAATTCAATTCTAATCTATAGACCTGAGTTCTATCGGGATCTTTCCAAGTCTAGCATTGAAGGCCAAGCGTAGTGTGGTGGTAGTCACTGTAAGATCTCAGGATTAGCGATGCCCGTCCCAGAAGGACGTTGAAATTCTGGAATGTATGCTGTCGATTGATGTGACTGAAGATAGAAGATGATGAATACAAGAGCAGTTGAAGTTTTAGTGCTCTAAGGTTCATCTTCGAGTGATCACATACGCGAGGKATTCACATACAATGCTTTTAAAAGGCCGTACAAGTGCGATGTAGCAGCGGCGAGGACAAGCATGTGAAAGATCTGGTGTGAACTCCCCCAAATGTCGAATCGCCCCGGCCAAAATTTCTCGGGCCAGCGAGCCTTCGGAAGTCAGTATTTCGAAGCGCTCACATATAAATTTGACATACAGCGTAAAGACCGGCTCCAAGGATGTACAAGAAACCTTCAAGGACGAGCCAGGTGAGACCGATCCTCTCTTGCATCTGCTCTATGCCGTATAGTTTCACGCTATGAAGAACTGGAAAGATCGCGGATAGTCCCATAGCTACGAACATCCCGGCTCGGTAGGGGCGCCAAGCTGGAGTTCTGAAGCGTTCGAAGATTGATACAGCAGAACATCCGAGACCAAGAGAGGAAATCTGTGGAAGGATCAATTTCTGTAGAATATTGTTAGAATACACAAACCATTGTCCAATAGAATTCTTGCTGATGAGGATGACAGTAGAAGCCGTAGAATATGGCCGGGATGAAGCTGCCCGTAATGAGGGAGACGATGCCGACGTAGTCCAACTTGTTGCCAAACCTCGCAACTACGGGAGAATGATTCGATATCGTATGGTACGTTCCTGCACTCCCATTAATACATCTCAACCCGAAAAGCAAAGGAAGGTCTTTAGCAAAGTACCTGACATCCCTAGACACAATGCAGCCCCGGCAAAGAAGAACGAAAACGCAGCGACATCGGATGGCGCCGCACTTTCATATCTTGGCTTGAGAGATGTGTAGAGTATCCCGCCAAATGTAGAAAATATCAGT
Organism: Lachnum nothofagi; assembly: GCA_003988875.1. Classification (NCBI taxonomy): domain Eukaryota; kingdom Fungi; phylum Ascomycota; class Leotiomycetes; order Helotiales; family Lachnaceae; genus Lachnum; species Lachnum nothofagi. Next base: position 101,958 of record QYSG01005558.1, read on the forward strand.
GYTCCCAGAAGATGCGAGTAGATATTGACGGACTCGTTATGAAGATAGCCCAGACTGGCAAAAGACTTCTTGAAGGATGCTGAGGCGGGACGGTAGCCCGAATGGATATAATGGTTGTCTTGCTGCCAGGCAGGCAAATCATCCCAGCGAACCGTCAATGCATCTTCTACCCGGCGCCCGACCTTCTTTGCTGCATCTGTGATGACTTCTGTGGTGGTTGGCGGTTTTCGCTGCCGGACTGACATGTGACTGACTGGCTTGAATTGATGAAGGCACGAGTAGGAGGAGAGACAGAGGGCGACTGAAGACTTCTTGGGAATCAAGCGCACAGAGGATATGTACAATGCACCGCGATGCGGAATGAAGACTGAAAGCCCRAAGAGAGGGAAAGTAACCGCCAATTAGTCTTTTGTTGAGGGCCGTTGCGTTGGGAGAGCTCGAGCTCATGGCGAGGCGAGGCGAGGCGAGGCGAGGGAGCTTGCTCCAGGGTGCTTGCTTCCGCCTCATCCCTCAGACACCACCACGTTCCCCTTCCCCTCGCCCTCGCCCTCGCCCTCGCCCTCGCCCTCGCCCTCCTCCACCTCTTGCATTGTCTTTCTCTAATGTCGAATCGTGGAGGCCGCGCACCCTCAGCGCCATGGAGCCGGCTCAAGCCTGTGAATCTGGACCCTCTAGAGGCGCTCGGACTGCCCTCCAAGGGAGACCATAGGTGAGCGCATGCTCTTGCGCGCTGTTGCCCCGACCCCGTGTCGGATGTTTATTTACTGACAGACCATCCTAGGCTTCTCGACCCTAAAACGCAGGAGCGATATTACACCAAAATCGTCGAGAGATACATGGCCTTTTGCTCGGATGCAGGTCGCGGCGACGAGCTTCTGCGACGGCTGGCCCATCTTGACCTCAACCGAGAGAATGGAAGGCGCGACAAACTTCGCCAACAAACCTCGCCGAACACAGCCAACGACCCCCGCATCCTCGACGCAAATGTTGACGTATCAGGGCAGAATAATCTCTCGATTCTGATGATGGCCATGAGAAAGCTGCGCGAGGGTATTGTAGCCTCGAACAGAATAGACGACTTCTCGATCCGGGCATATATATTTTGCATCAGATTATCAATCTTRGTCAAGCAGATGGAGTCCTACCACCCTGCAATTCTCCACCTTCTCAAGAAGATGCATACAATCCACCCCCTCGCGAGAGCCGAGGTCAATGAATTCGTCGGATATCTAGTTTTGGACTTGGCATGTCGACAGAACGACTTGGCTCAGGCTTACTCAATCAGGTCTGACTGGGGCTTACAAGACTCGAAAGTTGATGCGGTTCTACGGGCTTTGGCTCACGACAACTATTTTCTTTTCTGGAAAGTCAAAAAGAGTGTCGATGGCCACAAAGCAAAACTCATGGAGTTTGCCGAAGAAGAAATGAGACGACAGACTCTCAAATGTCTCGGGCGTAGCTACCTAAGTATCGACCAGCCGTCCTTGGAGCACTATACCAACACGACGTGGACGTCTCTGACGAAAGATTACGATGTGGGGTGGCAGTTGGAAGGTTCCAAGGTCATCATTCGGAAAGCAAAAACGTGATGAGTCTCGACCCATTGCCCAAAGAAAGCCTCAATTGTCAAGAGTAGAAAAAAGCAACTCGATATGCGGGTAAAGTGAAACTGTCCAGTTCATATACTTGCACATGCTAATCGGCGAGTGCAGGCTGCTTGAAAGCCCGACATTACGCCATCGCGCCGATACTAAGCTATCACGCTCTCGGCGCCTTAACGGTCGGTTCCTGGCTTTGGCGTACCAGGTGCTTACATCTCCGTCACATCGCCGTCAAGTTTAATGTCTCAGAGCCATGGTCCATTACCTACGGATTGGATYGCCCAGCCTCTTTTTTAACAACCAAGGAATGCCCAACTATGGAATCCATCTTCCTCTCCAAAAATACCAGGCGAGCTCTACCTCTTTCAACGAAGGAAGTTAACACGCAGTAGGCGTGTTCTGTTCAGTCAACCGGAGTAGGATGCACAGCTGCGGAGCTGAGTGGGCCAAGACAGTCGCATTTTATCCCCGAAATTTTGTACGTTGAGGGTAAGCCTCACCCTCGGTCAACACACTGGTATTACTCAAGTTATCATTAGGCTCCGTGGTATCACTCATCCCACCATTCAATAATTGAGTTCAAAGAGGGTTGTATTTTCACTCCTACACGSGCCGTGGTCAGTATGTAATTTCAGACTCAACGTTATTGGTGCTGAGCTATGCTATTCTTGCGGTGAAAGACCTCTACTATGATGTTCGCTCTACCCCACCTATGGGACGGCTCTGGGGTATGAAATTCCTAATCCATCACCACTTCTAAGATACTCGCCATCTGCTCAACCAATGTCGTGTCTACTAGTTTGGTGTTTCGTGGAATTCGTAGCGTAGAATCTACCATGGATCTGATTGTCGCCCAAGGAGGCGCTTCTCCCCATGGCTTCTACCTCTTGTTTGCGTTGTAGTCCGAAACTCGCACCTGTTTGAAGCTGTCCGTACTATACCGAAGGAATACTTTGAGATTATTTTGTTGCACTTCGCGATTGTTTTGTTACAGATAAGACGTCCAATCGAAGGACTCTCCTGCTTGCATTTCTTTTCTTCCTCAGGTATTCCCTCTTCATTTCGTGCAGTGTGCACGTCAGTGTGTACGCTTTACACAGTCCTGTAGTGTTGTGACGAGATCATCTGAAGAATTCATTCGTCTTTCTCTCTAATGCACCAGAATACCAACACCTGCGCTGAACTTGGCTTAAATGTGCTTTACCATCATGGATTGAGGCGTTATTGGAGTCCCTTGGCCATCCTAGCTGATTGCAGTCATTCCGGCTCTGCAGACCGAGGCTCATCTTGCACCAGCCGTCATGAAGCATGCCATTCAASCGAGTTTTAACGACCAGTCCCAAGGTCTCAGATGCGATGTGCAACAAAACTTCTGCATCGRTTTTCGGAGAAGAGCGCTGAAGAGATGAACTGATGCTCTRGGTCTCTTCATGATACTTGGGAAGCCAATAATTGGATCTTGTCATCGTCTAGGGCTTCTGGAACCGCGAACTGCATTATGATTATCACTCTAAGGCCGCACCTATCCCTTCATGCACATTCGGCAACAAGTAGAATGCCTCTTTCACCGAAACACATCTTCGAAGCATCATTTAACGACTGCTAGTTTTCAAAAAAGCTGGAGACGACAATCCTCCAGTCCCAGATCTCAAATTACGACGTGCAACAAATCTCAGATTACGGCGTGCATCAAATTCTCGGCACCCTATCTTGGAAAGGGGGCCCCTCGGTTGCGCAAAGGATTGAAGTTCTCGCCATTTTACACGAGCTTTGTGGACCACATGGTCGTCTTCCAACGTTACTTTCTCCGCTGGGAATGGCGATAGGTACACTTCTCATATCGAAGACAAGCAGTCTCTGACAAAGCTGGAGACGACGCTTTCGGTCCCAGATCTTCGGATCGCGAAATTGCGATGTGCAGCAAAGTTCCTGCATTCCTATCTGATGAGGTTACTTTCTTGTCGACACATCATGCTATGTGATCAGATGCCCAGGCTTTTTACATTGAGAGTATCCTCGGTTGTAGCAAATACAGTACCGCGGCTATTCATGGCTGTAACTGCGTTGTCACTCCACGGAAAGAACACTCATTAAACTCGATCAGGCTCGTCATCAGCAGATAAGATGCCTCTATTCGCGGTCTATTCCCGAGAAAATGTTTCAAAATTCCTTACCTTTAAAGTTGTCATACTTTTGAAATGGTTTTGTACGCATGACAWTGGCTTGAAGGCGGAGTCGCGAAATTGGTACCGAGTGTGAGGAATTTTCAGTGAATTTTCACGCAACTTCACGGATGGCCTACCTGCCCGGCAACTTCTCGTAGAGAACTCTCCGATCAGGAAATTTTGAAGCTTGGGACAGAGAATCATCACAACCACGTCTTGGGCACACGATCTTTAGTAAACCTCCAATCTCCTGATCATTTTCAGTTGAAATCTCTAACCTACAGTTTCAAGATCATTCCTGGCTCGTTCCGGCTTAGAACGCTAGTCAAATTCCGCAGTACCTTCAAATATTGGTATTTGCCTATTTCAAGCTGAAAAATTGTGCTTATTTGCGATCTTTGATGCCAAATTTGCGCCCAAAATGCTGTTTCTCATGAGATGAAGTTGGGATGTCGTTGAAATTTTGGCGCTACTAAGCGGACTCCCCCTTTTCTAAGCGCGAGAGGTGGCCCCACTTATACGAACTGGGATCCACCCCCTATGTTAGGAAGAGGATCATTTGTTCTCCTATTTGCATATATGATGGAATATTACCTTTGCGTGCTTGCTTGTAGAAGTGGAAATATATACTTCCCAGGACAGCCATCCGGCTATCGAGATATTCGATGTGGCTATCGATAGTAAATTTGCAGGCACTGAGTTGACCTACCGTACACGCGATTACCTCAGGAGCCTGATGTCTCCTTGGCCTCTTCAGCCTAGCTAATTGATCTCTGCTTCGACTTCAGAGCTCTTATCCGTAGTCAACGGCGGCTTGTCTGGACTCAGATATCTGCGCAAGTATTTGATATGGCCCCTGGGATTTGCACTCTTTTTCGGATGTCTTTTCTAATGAGGTCAAGGCTTCTTCGATGTGGTAGAGCATAGCCCTCTGGCTACCTTGAGGCGTCAGCTACCTTTTGAACAGAGTTCTGGCAATGGCCGTTCGACTCATGATTTGACCTGCTCGTATTGAAGCTGCTGTTCGTCTTGCATTGTCGTGGGTTAATGCCAATCGTTGCTGTTGCCGTTTTGGTCAGCAGGATTGTTTCTCCCCGGAGACAGGCGCCTTCCAAGAGTACCTCGTTCAGTGGATAGGACTCAGGYTTGTTGTGCATCTAGCCTCTAGCCCGGGCAGAGGCCATGTCTGACGAAAAACCTACAAGTGCATCTTTCTCTACGATACCCTCCAGGTTCGCAAAGGGTTGATGAAGGGTCATCTCTTGCTGTAAGTTCGAGATCTCGAGAGTGGTCTGCTCGTTCGTATGGATATGCCAGCTAGTCCACGAGAGTGAGGCTGCAATTGACTCCTTATCGAAGTATAGAACGAGAGGCTCGGGCAAGGGGTTGATGCCAGCTCAATGAGTGGCCTGTTGATCGTACTTAGAGAATAGAAGAGGATGAATGCCGAGGGCAATGACTCCTTTTGACAGCGTTTCTCGATGTAGTCATGATATGATCTAATAACTTTCCTGATGTGGAACATAGCGAAAAGACCCACCAGACCGTTTGCTGAAAAGTGGGCAGAAATGGTCGCTAAGAGCGGGCACCTTCCCCAAATTCACGAATTTCTATCTGCTAAGTCCCATCGTCAAAGGTTCGGCGTTGAAACTTCAAAATTGACAGCATATAAGTTGCCATCATAGTCTCACTAAGACCAATCACATGATTCCTTTAAAATATCTTGCTATCTACTTCTAGAATTTACTTCGCAAGCTTTCAGGCATCTTGCTTCCTTCTTCTTTTTATTGGAAGCAAGGGCGACCAAGAGATTCGAAGCGCTTCGTAGCAGTTACGTCGAAGTCACGTTCAATAAGTCACCTGCCCAAATTCTCATGCCGGCGTTTTCAGCTCACGCTGCATCTGTCCAAAACCGGAAGCGACAGCTCACATCAACCTTCTGAAAACAAGTTTCATCCCTGGCGAAGCACTCGCAGTAGTTCGTTCCTCCCTTGCATGTCTCCATTTCGGAGCATGTACCGAGACTGCCGGACCGTTTCGATGGCAGCCACGTTTTCAGATCTTCATCACGGGATGTCGCTTCCCTGTCAATATCAATCATGAGGATACGGACGGAAAACGCTTTGATGGCTGAGACATTAAGACATGCATCTCATCTCATCTCTACATTAGTGAAAGAGCTGTAGTAAAGTAGGCGCGGGGTATATCGATAAGCACGATAGCGCTACTGATGTCCCGTCCCTTCACGTCAGCCGGCAGGGGATTCTCATCGGCCAATGCCCTTCATCCCCAAGCCGTGTAAAAACCACGCGACGCCACTATGAGCGGACGGTACGCCCAGACACCGAAAGCTGGCACAGACATAGAGTTAAGGAGCGGTCGCTCGATTGCTCGCTCGCAAATGTTCATCTTGACTTTGCTGAGATGAACGAGGTCGTGCTCCATTGCTGAAAGTTCAAGCCAGTTGATCAGGACGTAACTCCATGCGAGGCAATTGATTGAGTTTCAGTGGCTGGTCCAGACTCTCGTCTGTGATCTTTCGAAGTTGAACTTTGTCGGCATCCGACAATTGTAAGGATMTGTGCCTTTTGAGATGAGTTGACTATTTACGCTATGTTATAACTTGGTATTGCGTGCTTCTGCTTTGTATTTTAAGATTTCATCTTTTGTGCGTCTAGTGAGCTTAGTRCATCATCCTCCGTACTTCTAGACTCTGTTCTAAAATCTTCAGTCCCAAAAACATATACAACATGTTCATTTCATTTTGGGACCTAAGCAGCGTATGATTCGTATACTATCGTCAGAGACGAATGCTTTGGCTCCACCGGCGTCATCGCTCCACAAGACGCGTAGTTCAAGAATAGCTCTGCCAAAAGATAGTTCCCATCCTTCGTGYGAGTAGCACGGGACGATGCGGGAACCAAAGCTAGTCTTCTTCAATAAATCAATGTCTGGTAAACACTAGATTAAGCGAGGTAAAAGGGGGACAATAGTTAGACGACGAGCAATAGTAAGAAATATGTCGAAGTTGTTCAGGTAGCTCTCTCACATTCTTTGATACTCGGCTCCTTGGGGAAAGAATTGTCGATTCGACAAGGACTCGATGAATCACTCGTTTCGGTCACGCAATTTTCAACCTGTGAGACCCTTTCTTATCCTCTAGATGAGAAAATTCATGCGCAAATTCTCTCGATGGAATAGGTCCAACCAACATTCGAGTCTAGCCTTCGAGGCACAATTGACAATCTGCCCTTCCCCGAAGGTCTCTAGTACCTCCTGTCAGTCTAGTAGCTAAGGTCTGACAAACAGAAAATTCCYCACGCTTGTGGAAAGCGTTTTGATCCTTCGAAACAGAAATAGAATTTTGCTTATAGCATACTTTAGAAAGGGCGTATACACACACCATCTCTCTTGAAAGACTTGGCTACACTTGTAAGTTGCGTCCGTTACAGATGGTATCTACTAAACAGACAAGCATGAGCAACATATGAGCAACAGAAGAATTCTTGAGTCAGAAAGCGAGCATAGCTGCGCCCTCGCAACAAGATCAAGAGAAGCCACGTGTATCACGTGGTGTCCTTGCCGTGATGCGATCGTGATGAGGAAAGCACCAACGTGCCAGCGCCCGTCTACTCTTTCTACCTCTCTGCCTCTGCTTATCGTCTCCGCTTACCTGCTGCCGGCCTCTAATCCGAGAAAAATCACTAAGTCCCATCCTCACACTCTATTCTTCTGCAGCCGCTCACTCCGCAGACGCACTTCAGAGTGCTGACTGCTCCAACAGTACAGTAGTACAATACAATACATTGCCGTATGCATGTCAGACCAACGGTGACTGGACAAAGCAGGTCAGGCGTCTCGAAAGTAAGGCGAACGGTGGCGGTGGCGTATCTACCTCTCCTGCGCTGTCGGGCGAATCAGCGTTGCAGAGCATGATATGCGGGTAGGTTGGCGGTAGATTGCTTTTGCCAAGGTTCGAGTGCGCGATTAATGAGAGAGGTAAGGACTAATGATGCGGGATGATGAAGGAAGCCAATTGGATGGACATAGCGGTAGCTGAAGTCGAGGAGGGAACAGCTAAGAGAGGACGAACTGCATGGAGTCTTACTTCCTCCGGTTGGGGGATATTGCGTTCGCTTGCACGATAGATGAAGGACAATTAATTTGTGTGTATGTGTGTGAGATGTGAATCTGGTAGTATATTCTTGTCATCAATCGGACCATCGTAAACCTCATTAGGCACATATACATCCAAATGATTTCCTCTTCCTTCCCGATCCCTCTTTTCCTGAACCAGAAAAAGGCGCCAAGTTCATGGCTCCGTAAACGTATATGCGAGGTTGTCCACTCTCGGAGTGGAAAGGGACCTCTATGCAAGAGGCAATGCACAGCTTGCGCTTCCCACGCTGCTCTCCCCTGGGTATCTCCTTTGATAGCAACCTTCGAAACAATCAAAATATATAACCAAATCGAATTAGGACGAGCTCTATCCCGATCCTAGTACATGTACTCCAAAAGCATGCGATCTTTAGCTTTAAAATGCTACCTCAAAAATTCGAGTTGAGACATCCTCCCAACACACGAGCATGCCAGCTCTATTTGAACGCCCGAACAAAAACAAAAATTATGTAAGGCAAGATAGATATAAATCAGATCTTTGTGAAAGCAGAGTTCTTTTGCACCCAAAATCCTGTGCGCCTTGCTAGATGATGAYAAAAGAAATATATACAATGATATGACGACATGTAACTTGTTTCGAGACTAAAAAAATCCTTCCAATGGACTTTTAAGTGGCCGTCAATCCGGGGGAAGTCCTTCGCGGTTGGGGCCAATGATCCAGGATAAGGTGTCTTTGAGTGAGCAATATCGGGTGATGCATACATTGCCGAATGGAGTTGAGCTGCGGTGATAGTCCTTCCGAGGCGAACGCGAGTTGACGTGTTCTCTCAAAAGGACATATCCTGTGGGATCCTGGAGTATCCGTATCCAAGTGGGAGCAAGTCAAATTAAAAGAATAAATCCATGGATTGACCAGTCAAGCTCAAGCAAGGTAAGACAGCTCCCATTCTCTTTAATACTGGTAATGGTAAAATCCAGGTTGGAAAACAGGTTGCGCCTGAGACATGGCATTAAACTGGTCATATGACTGATCATATACCAATGGCTGGTCACAGGGTATCTGCTTGGTAGGGGGAGAATAGAAATGTCTCTGGAAATCCTGGTGCGAAGGTAGAACGTATTGCTGAAGCTTGACAGTTGGGGCGTGCTGGTGAGTCAATCCATCAGAAGTGGTTGCATCATCTTGGAAATCCTGTTCGATTGCCATTGGAGAGTCGCATCCCGAGAAATCAGAGTCGTCCGAAAGGGTCGAAGTTGACGATAACATTGACTCGTTAGACCCAACGGAACCATTAGAGGATTTGCTCGCGACACTCCGTGGAGATTGAGGCGGTGTCAATTGTTGCTGTTGTGGTTGGAGGGGTGCCGAAAAGTTGCCACACTGGTAGATGAGCTGCTTGAGATGGCCAACGGTAATCCTCTTCTCTGGGTTGCTCTCAAAAACCATGCCAAGGATGTCGTTCAGTTCATCCGACAAGGGTAAAATTGACTTTAAGAAATTGGGGTCCTTCTTGAAAGCCCGGTATGTGGAATCCTCCTCGGAAGCTTGTTTCCATGGATTACGGCCACATGTAAGGTTGACCAGGATAACACCYAGAGACCACACGTCGTTAGGAGCACATCGGTATGACGGCTTCCTTGAGTTTTGATCCAGGCATTCTGAATTTAAAGAACGGAGGTTAGTGGGTTGAAGGGGGAAGGAGTGAAAAGGCCTACCTGGACTCATATAAAACGTCGATCCGCAGCCATGGTCCTCGGACTCAGCATCCGTTGTGGCGAGGCCAAAGTCGGCAAGCAGTACATCCATGCCSGCGTTGGTAACCAAAATRTTCTCCGGCTTTAGGTCCCTGTGGTAGATTCCCAAACGGTGGCAATGCTCCGTGGCATCCAAGATCTGGAGGAAGGCCCTTCGAACAAGAGCATCATTACCTATGTAGGTGCCTCTCTCGGTGATGTTGGAGAACAGGTCTCCTTCTGGGCAATATTCCAGAATCACAAACCTGCACTCAGGATCATCCACAATCTTGAGCATAGAGACTATGTTAGGATGCGCGGAGGCGAGGTGATGAAGCTGGATCTCTCGGTCCTGAAAGGCCTTTTGTCTCCGATCCAAGGGTTCTCCATTTGGGTTGTATTTATTCAAGGCCTTCACGGCATACCAAGTCAGGGAGTGGTAGTCGAATGCAGAATAAACAACACCATATGCGCCTGTCCCGAGGATGGACTTCAACTGGAAAGATTTGCCATCAAGAAAAAGGCCTATCCTAGATTCTGGAGGGGGTGGGACTCTRAGGCGAGGGGTATTCGAATGTCGCAGACTTGCGCGGGTATTTGGTCGAGGCTGAGGAGGTGTCGGAGGTGCCTTGAACTGTTGTGGTGGCTGGAATGGGCCTTTGAACTGGGCTCCTACGGAGTATCCTGGGGGAGATGGCGGCGGAGTCAACACAGCATTGTACATGGCAAAAGTATGGGAATCCAAAGTCAAAAGTCCTTAGGGTGCGGAGGAACTCTAAGCGGCTGGTCCAACAGAAAGAAAAACAGTCAAATTTCCTGTGGATGGATCCAAAAGGAGAATATCGTCGTCCAAGGTCGCGGGGTGTATTAATGAGCGGTCGTGGAGGCAATGTCCTTGGACAGACGAGAAGGGTGAAAACGAATCTGTTGAATGCGACGATGAGGGAGARRAGGAGGGGGGGGATGGCGTAGAAAGGTCGAGTCGCAGTAGAGGGAGAGACGTCGAGATGAGGTTGGTGATGAGTAGTAGCGCTCGAGGAGGGGGAATAGGTAGGATGTATATCGTATCCGCACACCTAGGGTGGTAAGATACTAGGGCGAGAGAGAGCAGTGTGGCAGGGGTGCTAGTAGGGCGCCCTGTTGACACGGACAAGAACTAGTGGGCCAGGATTGGTAGGGCCACTACGAAGTAATAGGGCCYGCCCACAAGTTATATTAGAATCTGCAGGGCTAGTTAGCATGGGACCAGCGCGAAGGATGTGTCAAGCTTTGGCCCTTTGCCCCAAAATTTAAGCCGAGTGAGCTAGCCTGTTTCTAGAGGCCAACGCCTGGGCTCGCTTGGCTCTGTKGGAGCGTGATGCAGCAAGTTTGGTAGGGCAGGGAAGGGAAGGCAGGGAGGCAGGGGGGCAGGGGGGCAGGGGGGCAGGAAGGCAGGGGAGGGTGAGAAAGAGCGTCTGTGTGCGGCAGAGTCGGTCCTGGGCGTCCAACAGGAGCCATGATCTCTTGCACTGGGTAGATTTGAATTGCACGGCACACCTGTTGCTCACCACCTCAAGCAGCCTGCTGCTGAAGCTGATTCGAGCCTTGAACCGACGGTCTGTCTGCAGTGACACACTGACACTTGCTTCCCTTGCCCAGCAGGCTCAGACTGGGCGCCACCACCACCACCACCACCACCCRCAAACAGCAGCAGCCACTGCAACTACTCGCCCGCCCCGCCCCGCTTAGTGACCACTGATCGCATGAATTTTGCAGCACAGGCCAGTCAGGCATCTGAGACCTTTGCACCTTCGCATCCTCATGAGACCGAGTGCCACTGGTGAGTGGCCTGTGGCCTGTGGCCTGCCCCCAGGTGACGCCGAAGTGTCTTTCGTCTGTCATTTGCCGCACGACCTGCCTCGTGGGTCCCCGGCGATCAATGCGAGCCATTCCCTATCCCGTCCTTTGCGCTGSAAAAAGAGMTATTTGACCGTTCGGCGTCGTGTGATTGGCCTGCGGGCTTTTCCATGATTTCTATCGCTTGTTCCTTCACCTTCTCGAGCTTCTGTCGATCGAGCGCCAAGGATGCCGATGGTGGGGGGAACTGCTGCACCGTGATGTGTCATGGTCGCGAAAAGAGAGAGAAGTTTAAATTTGCTGTAGGATCTGCCTCAACCGTCGTGGCCAATCTCCGRATGGGTCCTGGGATTCTGGATGGATCGCTGGCTGCAGTGCTGCACACGGCGGAAGTCGGGCGCCTCGGCAAATCACAGCGACCCGCCGCCCCGCCCTTGCCTGGGCTTTGCCTTGAGGAAGACAGGTGGACAAGGGAAGCGAGAGAAGTGGACGCCAGTGACGGGGACTATTGGTTCGTGATGCTGCGCCCGGCAGCCTTGTTTCCARCATCCCGAACTCGGTAGGACAGCCACAATATCGTCGTGTCATTCGAGAATCTCCATCTTTCCCGCTCGCCGCCAATCARCGTGGGCGCAGGCAGAAGTGAGGCTGCTTTCGAGGCTGGATCGGCCGGGCTTGGTTGGCGGATTGGGCATGTCTGGCCGCGCGTGTGTGATGCAGGCATGCAGGCMAMGGACAAGGATGGCTGGGAGGTTACGATTCCCACCAGGGTGTCATCGGGAGGGTGGAGGGGGCAGAGGGGGGCGCTGATTGGAGTGGTTTGGGTGAAAACTTAAAAGAGGCATCCGCCCCGCTAATAGAGTCAGACAGGAGTGCCACTCCTGTGCATGAAATTATGCCTTCTTAGGCCCGTCACTGCAGAMCCTTCAGCCAATGGGTCACCGCGCCGCCTTCATTGGCTGGCTTGTTGTGTCGGCCACAGCCTCGCTGGGCAAGCTGCATCGCTCGCTGATGTTTCTGCACAAGCCTGCATAACTCACCACAGTAGTCCACGCAGTTCGCCACGCGCTGTCAGTCTCCCTGTGAGCCAGACTCTCCTCAGCCCCCCAGACATCAGAGCGAGTGCAGAGGGCTCCATAGGAGAAGGCTCTGCAAAAATATTGCTCCCTCTGCCTACAACGCCGCTATTTCTGTATCCCAGCAAATGCGTTTGGTCTGGTCTTGTGCGAGCAATGCAAATGCGTGGGGGCAGGGACCCTGGGAACGGCATATGTATCGGTCGTCCAAACTTACTCCAAAGCCGTTTATCAAACCGCCCGTTTAAAGCTTCCAGCAGGCTGGGGGAGGGCCAATAACCTCAAGGCGTGAAACTCACCGCCAGTCTTCGCTCTGTCAAACAGTACCGTTTTCCGAGTAGTTATTCTTATTCTAGTCCGTCAGTTCCAATACTTCGTATTTCCCCTTGAATAAACACCCTCCGAACCTAGGATAAATTGCTTTTCCACTTTCTCCAACTCAGATCACTCAAACCATTGGTCCAGRCATATTGGGACTTTAGATTACTCCGTACGAGAAGTGTTTGCGTGGTAGCGATCCAGTACGCGCTGGTGCTACACTGCTTGTCTGCTTGCCACCAGCACAACGACGTCAGTTTTGAATTGGAGCGTTGCAATATTGAATCTCACCTGCCTGGGCTTTCCGGAAGGAAGGACCTCGCGGAGGCAGATCCTGCAAGTCCACAAACGCGCTGTACGAGAGAGAACAGGCAGTACATCACGTGATAATTCCATCGTCTTGAAGTAGCCTTGCATCGGAAGCGCTTTGCGGGAGCTCGTGCTGGGCTGGACAGAAAARGCGGCACTTAATCTGCGCATTCTCAGTGTCTCACTCCGCCTGGGACATCCAAATTAGCGCCGCTTTATTTGTCCAGCACGAGGCAAGATAGTGTATCGATGTGTTCCTCTACACAGCATGCTCTGTAACTCACTGTCGCGCGGCTGGGCGACTGCATGAGAAGTCCATCGCACAACAGAYGAGAACGGGGACATCCCCAGCCATCTCCAACCCCCTTCCCTCAACACCATGCTACCCATCCACCGATCTTGCAGGCCCGAAGAGGAGTCTAAAACCACACAACTGGTAGTAGAAGCCATTTGTCGGAACGCAATACGCATGATTCGGTTTGTATGATATCTAGGATGGGCCGCGCTTTGACAAGATTGCCTGTTTCTAAACATGTTCCAAACCGGACCCATTACCACCAGACCCTCAACATCTCCAGCCTCGCACCACGGGTTCGCCATCACCCGAAACGTCTCTGCTTTCCCAAACAGTCAMACGGAAGTATAAACGGAACGYAGCAATGCAACATGCAGAAGCCGGCTGGCTGAGGATTGATCACCTTCTGCAGACTGTGAGGCTGCGGCAAAGGAAGTGGGACAATATCGATAGCACTATCAGAATGGGTGTTCCTAAATCGCAGCCATGTGATATGGTGTTACAGAATCTGCACGACCTAAAGAAGGCATTTTCCATGATCTGCTGTGCCAAAAGCTTGCGTCCTGATGCGCGTAAGGCGAGGAACGATGCAATGCTATTTTCAACATCAATGCACGGACTCACTGCAAGTGAGCTCGAGTCCCAAAGGTATGACAACGCGGGGAAGCACTGGACATCTAACACCACAGTCAGATGGAAATAGAAGTTGTGGGTGAGGCACAGGATAAGACTGTTCCTTCTGCCCTCATGGTGGCGCTCGGCAGAACGTGCTCGTCCTGCAAACCATAGATGCATCTGCGCCTCTGGACGTCTCTTTTCTTCTCTGCTCAAAGTTCTAGTTTTGGCGCGGAAGAAGCACCAACCGCTACCATAATTGGAGCCTCGCCGCACTTTGACTTCAATGAACTCTTTCATTCTTCCGGATGTTGTGGACACGCTATTTCGATCTCTAACTTCACTTTCTCCGTCAAGACCTGCGGTGTGCGGTCTTGGTTGATTTCCGCAATCATAATTGACTTTCCTGGGCGCGCTCGAACGAGTGGATTAGCCGCGTCTTCACCGAGTCACGCAAGCGCATCGGCATCTTCCTTTTCATCTATCAAAACGCGTGTCTTCACCTCGAAGGTTTGACAGGTGCAATCATAGCCTTCCACGAGGCCCTCGAACGCGAACCTGATCCAAAAATAAACTTCCTCCTGATTGGTCGTTTGCCCAGAAGGCTGAGGACTTAGTGCGACGGCTACATATATTCTCTCTAGTGGTCAGACACTCAGCTCGCGACAGCGCTGACAGCTCAGGGGAAATCTTTTCTATGTTCAATCACTGTAATCACTGTAAGACTCCATACTGGCTGTTGCAATCTTCCTTCAAAGTTGCTGTTGGATTGGATTTGCGAGCTTTGGGAGATAAGCGCTCGGCTACTTCTTCTGTGAAAGGAAACTCTAATACCATGTACGCCGAGATGGGAGAAGCCAAAGACCTGTTCGCACGTTTACATGTGCTACTATGAATTATAATCTCTCTTCCTTCCTTTGAAACATACTCTTCGTATTCTCTATCTCTGTTTCATCTTCCATACTTCTCTCCAACCCTCGTCAACTTCCCAGCATGTCAAAAGAAACAACGCGCAACCCTCCCCAATACTCTTCATCACACAACAGACCACCATCATACGCCGAGACGGTCCCTCCAAATGCTTCACCCCTCGGCTCTCATCCAATATCTCAATCACCACCCGTGACGCAACCGCCACCTACTTATACCCCGACACCGCGCGCTTCCGAACGAGAACCTCTTTCCCAGCCACCGCCATCCTACACCGCAAGTTCCACAACGTCAAAGCCCGAAACGCGCTGGCGAAGCTTCAAAGACCTTACAATAGAAGACTACGCCGAGCGCAACGAGGAGCCAGGTGACAATTGGTGCTGTGGGTGCTTTTGGATAGGTACGCGACATCTACCATCACTTCCAGCTCTCTGCCTAACATTAACGCTGGCAACTTCGCAGGACCTGCAATGCCTTCCTACGCGTACTACATTTTCTAGTCCCAGATCCTTTTCACTATCGAAGAAAACAGGAAGAGACTAGAAATGTCAAGATAGGGATCGGGATCGGAATCCTTCCCGAGGCGTCAGATCCAGGCCAAGTGTTTGAGCTACATCCTTCGCAGGAACGATGGAATAGACGCTTAAAGCTAAAACGAGAGGATTTCCGGCAGGGTTGAAGGAGATCCTATCCAAAGTGCTAGGAATTTGTGGTGTGGCGCCGGTGGTTTTGGGAAGTGGGCCTGCGTGTACAGGCGTGACCATCGTTTGAGAATGCTTCTAGAAGTATTTCTGGCAGACTAGTAAAGCTATGGGAGGATGATGATCATTAGTTAAGGAAAGGACATCGCTTGGAGGATTGCTTGGAATCTGTGGCTGCTATACCATCATGTTTAGACAGAATCTTGTAGCTTCTCTAGATAGACTGGTAAAAGTAAAATGATACCCTACTTCTCGCATCAAGTCGCCGGCCGAGCCCTAAAAGTTGTAGAAAAGRAAGACTAGGACGGAATTCATAGTCCACTTCCCCCATCTGAATGTAAGAGCTTCGAGCATTACTCGGCATACACCTTAGCAAAAGCGCTGCCCAAATCCCGCTGTAATATAGCTTTAGAATGGCCAGGTTAAATGTTCCAGAATCACTGGAACATTGGTCAACAGCTTTCTGCATGCAAATGTATGCCATATTGGATCCAGGGCATACAAGAATTATGGATATTAGAAAGCAGGTATACGCAGAATAATGCCGCAAGTTCTTACCTGTCTCTTACCTCCTCAACTCTACCTCAGTCGCTAATGCAGGGATACCATCCCATCCACCATTTTCCTCGCCTGGCAACAAGACTACTGCAGCTTCTATCGCAGGATCAAGGCGTCACTTCAAACATCCAACACGCGCACGTTCGAGGAAGGGCCTGTAGCGAGGTCTATGAAGACTTAGACGACAATCATGTCTTGTAGAAGCAAAGGATTCTTGATAGGCATAAATTCAAGCGCGTCGAGGGTAGAAGTGCCGCAGCATCAACGTCAAGCAGGCTGCCCAAAAATGCCTTGCTGGAAAAGAGGTCCACATGCCTAGATAGGAAATTAAGCGAGAGAGAAAAAGAGAGGTGCGGTGCTATGGTGCGGCGCTTTTTACACGGTGGAACAACAATAGACGCAAATGGAGGTCAGAGAACTCGAGAAGCAAGCATACTGCTATTACAAGTCTAATCTATGTGATAGGGCTATGCCCGATGTCCACGTCTCGGAGATCTCTAGTTCTTCCTACCTCCGAGCCCATAACTCAGTCACTCCCTTGCCCTACCTCCCGGTCTTCATGATAAAAGGGTGTCTCAGCGCCTCAGCAGGCGTACACCGCTTCTCCGGATTCAGCGCCAGACAGCGATCCAGCAGATCCGCGAACAGAGACAGCTCTTTGGTCTCCGATTCGGTTAGGCCTTTTGAAGCTGATATGAGGCGCGTCCTTAGGTCGCGCGATGGTTTCGCGAAAGTGAGAATCTTAATGGTGTCCTACGCAATCGATTGTCAGCCAGATGGATCTCTTGCTATTTTTGAGTTCAAAAAGGGTTGCTGGGGGGCAAATGCTTATATGGGGTCTGACTGGCGTTCAACGCCACGACAGGTACAACTGCCCCGCTAAATGACAACAGAAATAGACGTACCTTCCCAGTAAGCTTATCTTGTTCAACGCTTCTAAAGTTGGCCATCTCGTCGAAATGCAGGTGGGCAAATTGAGCCTTCTTCAGCATCTTTGTCGTGAATTTTCCGCGGCACTCCATGATGGAYCGGAGCATCTGATTATTGGTGCGACCCGTGAATAGAATTTTGCCTGTGTAAAGCTCGTAGAGGGTGCAACCAACAGACCAGGCATCGATTGCGAAATCATACGGCATGCCTAGGATGATTTCGGGCGCACGATAGAATCGACTAACGAGATACGGTGTGATTTCGTTATCTGACGCATCGGATGCTGATCCTAGATCACAGATTTTGAGCATGTTCCGTGTTTCATTGACCTATCTATCATTAGTACGTGTAGCAGCATTCAGCGTTGAGATACTTACAAGGATATTGTCGGGCTTCAAGTCCGCATGTAGAATGTTGCACTTGCGCATCAGACTCAACCCGAGGAACATCTGCTGAGCGTAGGCTCGAACAGCTCTCAAATTGATGCCAACATCCCGCCCAAATTTCTTCAAAACCTCACGTAGGTTGATACTCAGATTCTCGAACACCATGCACAGATGACCCTTGTGCTCAAAATGTCGCTCGAGCCGAATCATATGTTTCTTGTCCTCCGGATCGGCCTCCTTGATCTTCTGAAGGATCTCGATCTCCTTCATGCCGGCTTTCCGCCTGGGAAAAGTCAGTATCGTTCCTTAATATGGATAATCAAAACCTACATAGTCTCATTGTTTCTGATGAGTTTGATCGCAACCAGTTTCTTCGTCGTCACATCCGTCGCTCGAACAACTCCGGAGAACATACCCTTCCCAAGATTGGCTTGAACATGGTACCTGCCATTAAGTAATTCTCCCAGGATGACTTTATAGTAGCCCTCGATATCGTCCCAGTTGTCAAGCATTCCAATGTCGAGCTCTTTCGCGGTTGGAATAGCAACAGCTTTGCTAGGGGCATCAATTGACTTAGGTGCAGCATTTCCATTGGGGACTGGGTCTTCAGCAAACATATTGTCGTCATCGTCCTCCGCGAACATGTCAAAATCATCAGCGGACTTCTTGGGCTTCTCTGGGACGGGAGCTGGCTGAGTGGGCAGCAATACATCTTGCTCTGTCGTTGGTTTTGTCTCATCGTAAGCTCCAGAGGATACTTCTTCGTTGTGTCTCTGGACGTCTCGCTGCTTGTCCTCCCTCATATCTGCTGTTGGGTCATAATCAGCGGCCGATGGACCGTCATCTTCACCTTCACCATCTACTGCATCACCGTTTGTATTGGCTAGGTCTTGATCGTTTGTGATCGCGAAATCAGTTGGAGAACCTACTTCCTGCAATTCAGCAGGCGTGGAAGGGGCAGAAACGACCGGTGAGGCTGAGGCGAGTCTGTTAGTAACTGCCTTCAATTGCGTTGGGAGATGCCCACCTGATCGAGTTCGGGCGGCGTTGTCATCTTGCTGCGAAGGTGTAGAGCTTCCTGTCTTATCTCCCAGTTGCAAGGCTTGAACCAGCAAAGGTGTTGCAGAACCTCTATACTTAGCTTTGATTGCTTCACGACGTTTCCGCCGTTGCTCGATCAGAGCTTCTTCATCGGGAGGCTCCTCTTCAGGAGCTTCAACATCGGGCGTTTCCACCACGATGTCTTTCCTGTCAGAGTATTAGCATGCGTTCTGTAAACAGGGATAAAGATCTTACTTTTCTGGCGTACTATCATTTGGACGCTGATTAGAAGATTGCTGTGAATTTCCTTGCACAGTTTTAGCCTCATGTTTCGCATTATCAGCAGGCAGCGGGCCTTGTCCCCGTTTGCTCACTGACTGGTCCTTAAATTCCCGATTCCTAACATCTCTAGACATATTGGATTCGAAGAAGTCCCTGCTGTCCCGAACATCATGGCCTCTAGAGCGGCCTTCATCTCTTCGTGGTTGTCCAGCACGACTGTAACTGTCGCCACCACGGTTTGATCTATATGGAGACCGGCTACGTACACGGTGGCGTTTCTCAGGGTATCTATCTTGGTCATCGTAGCGCAAGTCGGAAGAGGCACCATTCGATCGATCAAAGTCTTCGTAGGATACTCGGGAACGACGGTAGTCTTGCGATGTATCTTCGTAGTGAACTTTGAACCTCCGTGGATCTCGAGACCTATCGGGATAATCCTCATCTCGAGGACGCTTAGAGCCTCGAGGTTGGCGGTCCGAATAGGGAGATCTGCTTCTATCGTAGGATCGTCTGTCTCTTGATCTGTAACCGTTTTCAGGGGATCTCGAAACCGAGTTGCTGGAGCGATTTCTGTCAGGGCGGTCAACGGAAGTGCCATCTAACTGAGCCATCGTAGTTGCCTTCTCTACACCCCCATCCCGTATCTCCCCCTCATCAGAGCTAGCCGGAGACGCCATTGTGTGTTTGTTATAGTGCAGTGCAGTGCAAAGCGGTACGCAGACGCCAGACCCCTGCCTGATAGTGGAAGAATTGTGTTAGCCAAGGCTCAGAATGTGAAGTCTCAATGTGAGAAGAGTCCAACCGGGAATCTATCGCGTCTCTCTAGACTCTCAGCGCATGATCCGTGAAAGAAGAAGGTGTTGTGTGTAAATGCCTCTATGGTCGAGCTCCACGAAGAGCTGTTTAGCGTAAAAGGTTGCAAATATTGAGCTGTTGTGGTGTGAGTGACGGAGAGCCGCAGATCTTTTGGTGGATGCCTAGCTTGATCCGCTCTAGCGCCGATAGGCTGCGTAGAAACCTCAAGGACCCCTCCAAATCATCCTGGGACTCTACGCATACGAGCATCCAATCTACAAATTTACGATCCCGCACGAATCTTCTTGAAATACGCTATTTTACACACAACATGGGAGGTACCGACAGAGCAGGTGAATCGCGTATCAGATCTCAGCCCTGGCCCCCACTAATCTGAAGTACAGGCGGCAAGGCCAAGCCTTTGAAGGCTCCAAAGAAGGGCCCAAAGGCAGAACTGGACGACGAGGACAAGGCCTTCTTGGAGAAGCAGCGAGCTGGTCAGTTGCGATCATTCGCCTCTGATATATATTTGTCACTGACCCTTCGAAGACGCAAAAGCGAAGGCTGAGATGGCGGCAAAGGCAAAGGGGAGCAAAGGTCCCCTCAACACTGGGAGCCAAGGCATCAAGAAGAGCGGAAAGAAATGAGTGCGCGAATGGAGGGGAATTGTGGCACAATGACTGAACGATCGATGGCAAGGAGGAACGGCGTTGTATGGGATTCATGATAGCAGCGCATGGACTGGGATTGGTAGCAGATACACCGATACACAATAAAGGCGAACGATGGCTTTACACTTCTGGTATTACATCTCGAGAGATTCTCCTGCTGTGAGCTGGTAGTCATTCATGCACAAAAAGACCCTGGTGTCAAAAATTCTCAGATCGTGAATGTTGCGAGAGCTCTCTGTCCCCGCTGAACTAGCAGTGGATCTTTCGAAGACTGCAGGCGACAAAAACARAGTATTCTATTTCTTTGTAAAAAGTGGAGTCGTACTTGAAGTTTTGCAAATGCTCAGCAGGTATAGTTTTGCCTTGGATAATCGGCAACCYTATGGCGAGGCTTTAGAGCCGTTCAGAGCCGAGGCTTCGGAACCTCAGCTTTTGGCCCCTTCCCCACTAACTTTCTACACCTATTTCAAACGCCATGTTCTTCAATTTCCTCCTGGCTGGGATGAACACTTCCTCAATACTCTAATTTACTCAATAGCGTCCATATAAGTAGACTCTACACATAATGGCTTCCCAACGTGCCGCGCAGATTGCCGGCCATCTCAACTACCCAAAGGGCATGCTTGCGGGCCAAGTAGCTATAATCACGGGTTCAGGTCAAGGAATTGGTGCT
Organism: Lachnum nothofagi; assembly: GCA_003988875.1. Taxonomy (NCBI): domain Eukaryota; kingdom Fungi; phylum Ascomycota; class Leotiomycetes; order Helotiales; family Lachnaceae; genus Lachnum; species Lachnum nothofagi. The sequence goes on from QYSG01005558.1 coordinate 122,993, forward strand.
GAAGCGGCCCGTCTGTTTTCGAATGAGGGTGCTCGAGTTGTAGTCTCAGATATTGATGCTAGTAAGATCTCGAATCACACAATAGAGACTACAAGCTGACCAAGCCCTAGCCAAGGCGAAAGGTGTCGCGGAAGCCATCAATAAGGCTGGTRGAAGCGCAATAGCTGTCCCAGGAGACATGCTCGATAACGAGTATCTGAAGACTCTCGTCAAGAAGGCAGCTGAATTCGGAAATGGAAAAATTAACGTGATCGTGAATAACGCTGGGCCAGTTCCTTTTTGCCCCGCCTAAATGCTCGTGCTGATATCTGAAAAGCTATACTTGGGATGGAGTTATTCATAAGATGAGCGACAAGCAGTGGGACAATATCATTGCTCTCCACAACACCGCACCTTTTCGACTTATTCGCGAAGCAGCGCCCTTTTTTCGTGTTATGGATGGCGAGCCTCGATGCATCATCAATATCAGCTCTACATCTGGTGTACACGGTAATGCCGGCCAAGCCAACTACGGCCTGGCGAAATCTGGTATCAATGGCCTGACGAAAGTCATTGCGAAGGAGTGGGGTCCCAAATTCGGAGTAAGAGCCAACTCAATTGCCTTTGGGCATATTTTAACCAGGTTGACTGCCGCGAAAGAGGAGGGTGCCTTTGTCACCACTCCCGATGGAGAGAAGATTGCTTTAGGCATACCTAAGGGACAGGGATCGCAATCGAAGGATGCTAATTTGGATATCCCATTGAGGAGAGCAGGAACAGCTACGGAAGCGGCAAGCAGCATYCTGATGTTGGCAAGCCCGCTTGCCAGCTATATAAGTGGACAAGTAATTATGGTGACGGGGGGAAGGAATATGTAATTGAAAAGCTGTTTGTTGATCATCGAAGTAAAATTTTGTTCAAATCTGTTTAGAGAACGCACTTGAACGTGCCATTTTCTATGTCAGATCAACAATAATTGGCTCGTTCAAAGTTAAGTCCACAGTATCTTCCTCGTCTGTAAGCAAATAATCAACCTCCTCCAGATAAATAATGCTCTGCTTTTGAGTAACGGCCCCGATCCCCTTCCTTGCAGCTTGGCGATAGAGTGCAAGTTGAAATCCCTAAGACAAAATAAAGCCTCCAATGGTGGCGGCGACAGACAACTTTCTGAATGTGCTTGGGAATTGGCGCTCTTTTATCCATCGCGACAGATACTCAGGACGCTCGACCAAGGTGATGGAAACCTGAATAAGTCAGCCACATTCTTGAAGAGCGGGAAATTTACTCACCTCCCTCTGCCTGATGATAACTTTCTTTTGAATATCCTGAGAACCCTCAAATGTCTCCTATATGAAGTTCTTCGAGTGCAGACCCCACACAATGATGTTAACGCCGCTTGCTATCGTCAAAATGTTCTCGACGAACTGATGATGTGCGGGGAGAACTAGGTCATGTCAATACATCTCGATCCCAGTAGTACGAGTGCCCGATATATCGACACAATATATTTGCTTGGCGAACAAATCCAGGACAAGATGCTTTGACGGATCATCGATGTCGGGAATTAGCTTTCTGAGGAAGTCGATTGTCAAGCATCGATGCTGAAGGACATGGTGATAACGGCCCCCATGAAATAGAGCGACATTCAGAAGATGTATGTTTGGCGCTGAGAGGGAACCATGTGGAGATTGGTAGATTGACAGAACGTGAACTTCCTCTGGATTGATGGAGCAGACGTCTTRGAAGGAGTTGTGAAGGCAGGGTGTATGCTGTGATCGTCGATGACTRACAAGTGTGATGTAATAGCAAGACTCACGCTGAATAGTGGAGTTTGAGGCGCCTGTTCAACAGACGCAATGAAGAAAGTTTCGTAGTGAATCCAACCCGAGGTTGTCGAAGGGAGAGCGTGATTTGAATATGTCGTTGCGAACGGGTTGGAAGTTGAAAGAGGATGAAGCGAAAGGTCGCGCGTGCGTCAAGAACCAGACACTCTCAAGAGAAGATCGAGCGTCTGAGAGAGGGTCCAGGCCGCCGAGCGGCGTCTGGGTGAAGTATGAAGTAGTTGGTCGCTGAGAATCGTGTTGAAGGAATAGAGGTTTGAAGTTGGGGAGAATTTTTGTCAGGTAGTAATTCTGGGGGAGGGGAGCGCTAGTGCTCCCCGCTGCCGAGATCTTTGTACAACCTCACGAACTTCCCCCCCTTAATCAACACCACCAACAACAGATTGATCTTGAAGCGCTATCAACGTCTATACTACTATCTCTGAAGCCTATCTTTTCGTTCTGCTGCATCATAATCTCCAAGATCGTCCTGCGACTTCGTTTGCACACTTCAACGATTCACCCCAGCTCCTGCTTGATTGCACGGTCCGCCTCCCGGTCCTGTGAATCACCTGTCAACTCCGCCTTCGAACCCTCCAATTCTTGAGAGCAACGATACACCGAGAATCAAGATGAAGCGCCGTTCATCTTTCGTGGATCTCACCTCACCTGAAGTTAAAAAAACAACGCCTTGACTCACCTTCGTCCTCGCCCTTCGTGGATCTCACATCTCCAACTCCTCGAAGAACATTCAAACTCGAGCGTCTCAACCAAGACTCCGGTTTGAGGGAGCTCTTATCCYCTCAAGTCAATGGTCTCAAGCGGAAGCATGTCGAGGAGCAAGCACCTGAGGATGCGCGAAGAGACAGCAACTCTCACGAAGACAAGCCTCACAATCAAAAACTTAAGCTTCACGACAGGGACGAAAAGTTTCAAGAATATGATCACGGTTTTGACAATATTGCGCACAAGTTCAAGTCAGCCATCTCAAACCTCTCTGAAGATGAGCAACGCGTGTTTCTTAACAGTTCGAAGTTTGTTGAAATTCTCACACCTTTCGCAACCAGCAATCTCAGAGATGAACTTCAGCGAGCAGTTCTCAAGGCTGCGATGACTCACTAGGATGGAGGTCCAAGCAGAAGTACCAAAGTCCCTCGAAAGAAACCGAAACCATCGACCCCAAACGACATTGAAGACGGGCAACGTCCTGGATCCCTTCTCATTCCCACCGCATCTCCGATCATTCCTGAAACTCTAACTTTCGAATCGTTCTTCACAACCGTCAAGACGGACGTTGACCAGAAACCTACTAAACCAGAAGTCTCTCGAGATCTAGCATGGAAAATCTGGAGCGTTTTCAGTTGTATGGGCGCAGTGCAGATGACGAACGACACCATCAAGTTTCTCGCTCAATGACGCCAGACTGAAGATGCGAGACAGATTTCCATTAAGCGGGAGTCGGCGAAGGTGAAGCGCGACGAGATCTTCTTCTCTCCGTCTAACACACTCTTGATCAAGGATGTCAAAGACCTTGAATGCTTAAAGGAAGCTTTGCATTCGGCGATTGCCAATGAGGAGCTCAGAGTTCTCCAGATTTCCCATGTCCAGATGATGCTTGCCGAATATCTGAGCAATTTGTATGAAGCTTCCAAGGTAAAGGTTGATAATCCGTTGTCCGTTCAAAAATACAACGCGAAATTCTACAAAGAATGGAGGAAGAAAGAGGAGGATGCTGGGAAGAAGACGACGGATTGGACTGAGGAGGTTAGGTTTGGTAATAGATGGAGGGCTTTCTCTGAGGTAAGGTTGACAGGAGACCCGAGCCGTTCCGTTTTCTAACACATTTCTAGATCTTAAGTGGGGAGACCAACAACTGGGGCGTTCTGTTGGCGTTGAGCTCTTTCRAACCAGGCGGGATTTCTTGGCTGAGATGCAAGCTCAACAATGAATCTATGCTCTGCGTTGAGACTTTCTTCAAGTGTTTCTGCACTACAATGAAAAGAATTGTTCGAATGTTCGCCCCATACGCAGAAAGTCTCTTCAAGAATAGCATCCTAGACGTAGGCGACCTTGCGAAGTTGCAGAAGGAATGGAAATCTGGACAGTTGAGAGGGATGGTTGAGGCTGAGCAGTTGAAATATATACAGGAGGCTCAGGCAGACGCGGGTGAGGATGAATTGAGTTAGATGGCATTGATTTGGGATGAGATATTAGGTTGACGGACTTGCTATATTTGCTGTTTAGATCAAGAGGTTCGGTATAGGGGCGACGTTACCATCTAGGATTTGGATCGGCTCATGATATTGCTACATGGTTTGCTCAAATTACACTCAGAAATAAAAATACCCAGCCTTCAGGACCTCCTCACTTCCCTTATCGCCACTTTACGCTTCCCTCCACCTCTGAGAAAGYTTTATGAAAACCTAGGAGACAATGCGGGGACTTCACATTCATATGCACAKATTTCCTTATTTGCGATAGTCTTTTCTTATGGACGCTCTATGAAAAGTTGATRTATCTTATACGAGGGAAGGGGTTTAAGCAAATGGATATTTTTCATAGATGTTCTACAAAAGATTGATTTTTACGCAAGGGATGAGTTCACGCAAAATATGGAGATCTGGTTCATGAAATCATCAAAACTTACCATAGGCAAGATACTATAACATTGATTTGCTTCGATCCGGACGGACTTGCTGCCACCCTCGCCCTGTATAGAAAACGTGCCACTCAAGTCGCGCTTTTGCAGTGCCTCACTGCGCCTAGGACATTCTAATTAGTGCCGCCTTTTCTGTCTACAGCGAGCCACTTTCAGGCAACACATACCCCACAAGCTCATCGCCATAGATAGAGCTGGGTTTTACATCATCTTCGAACAGGTATGAGCCCAAATGGTAGTTTAGGGCAATTGAGGCTCGGTTTCTTGATCAATGAAGAGGAACAGGCGGAGTCTAGTAAACACTAACGCCATGTCCCCACGTCACGTTTTGGCACATTTCCACTGGTGGAAAGACCAATGGTTGACTGGCATTTCCTGTATCCATAAAAATGGAGACCATATTGTTATCTTCGGTTTATTTTACATACAGGAGACACTTCTTACGGCGATCAACAGCAGATCTTGATCTCTTTCTTGACCCATCCTCCAGGAACATTAAAACCACCCATCAAAAGTTAACAAAATCAAGAAACTCTAACATCAAAATCTAATATGTAGCTTTCTATTACGTTGAAGATTGTCCTCATAAATACACCTGGCAAGTCACGTCAGTGCCAATACGCTACTGGTACCATTGCGTAGATTGAACGAAGCCAGTTTCCAGCTCGTTGCAGCACATCGATCCAAAACACCCCTGCCTGAAGTCCCCTACGGATTGGGAAGCGTGACGGTGAATGAGGGCCTCTGTACAGCCAGAAAAATAATGATCACCAATAGGAGCACGATTATGACTGAGCCAAGATAATTCGAACATGACACCGTCTCCTCAACGCCCTCTACTGCGCCCTGCAGAGGCTGTAAACCTAGCTGTTCTGTTCCTGTGTCAGCGACCTTCTCGTCTTCCTGATTCTCTCCCTCTCGATGGATTTGCAGACTTGTACGAAATGCTTGAAGTTCCTCCAGTACTTTAGCAGATCGTGCGTCACCGTCATCGGTCCTAAGACCACCTTCCTGTGGACGAAGTGCTCGAAGGGTATCTAGTAACTCAGCRTGTCGCGTATCTACACCATCGCCCCTCTGATTATCTTCCTGTGGACGAAGTGCTCGAAGTGCTTCCAGTAATTCAGCATGTCGTGTATCCGCGTCATCGGCCCTATGGTCTTCTCGGGGACGAAGTGCTCGAAGKGYATCTAGTAAYTCAGCATGTCGCGTGTCCACGCCAGCGGCCCTACGATTATCTTCCTGTGGACGAAGTGCTCGWAGTGCTTCCAGTAATTCGGTATGCCGCTCGCCCGCTTCACCTACTTGGGTCAGCCATTTTGCTAGACCCGCCTTGAGTAAGTCCGCAGTCGTTTTTCTGACAGCGTCGTCTGCCATTCTCGGAAACATCTCGTTGGTGACCTGCAGCAACCCGTGACTCCTAAAATCTTGATGGAATTGTGCAAGTCTATCAAGTATGAGGTGCAGATATGGCCGTCCTTCAAGTCGTAGATTGAACAACAATATGTTACGGATGTCAGCCAGAAAAGGCGTAGAGGGACCACCAGCGGGATCTGACATTTCTAAGTTGGTTTGCAGATTTTGACTGAGACCTTCAAAAACTGAGCGACGATTACCATCAGGGTCTTCAGCTGTTATCGATTCTGCAATAGTTGCTAGTTGTTGAGCTGCATGGTCCAGGTATTGAAAATTCGTCACCGTTGCCTCCGCGTTGCCCCTCCCGAGTTCATGAAGCTGGTCCACTGCGGCGGACACAAGGGATAAATTTTGGTTAATTGTTGCTAAACTCTGCACCGCCTTCTGCGGGTCGGTGAGTGGTGGGTCTAGAGGAGTTCCTCCATTGCTCTCAGCGTCGGGCTGGCTTTGCTCGTCGTTAGAGGCCATGTTGAAATAATTTCTGTTTTTCTGGAAGTTGAAGAGGAGATACTGGTCTAATGAGAAGAGGGAAATAAGACAAAGCAGTGAAAGCTGTAAATCAAATATCACGTTGAAAGAGAACTCAAGCAACATGGCCAATTCCGGCAGCTGTCAAAGCGAGTYTTTGGCATTGGTAGGCTACATCGCTTTAGACAAAGATCACTGGATTCCTTGATGACCATTCATGCACTAAGCATACACAAATGATAGTAGGCTCTTGTCAATAAAGGCAACAAAGACTCGTATCAAGGTCTGGCCGCAAACATCTCATCGAGAGGACGTAACTGGTAGTCATGTGACAAAGCCGAATTGAACATGCCATGGAATCAAATCTTTTTGGGGGGGGGTTGGTCAGTCTCTAAATCATAAGAGAAGAAGGCGTACCATTCAGGAGAAGAGTGGTTGTCTTACGGCTCTCAATACGGCTCAGCAAGGGAATTAAATGGGCGTCTTAATGCTATATCGAGGGAAGCATCTGAAGAGTAGCCCCATATCATAACAAAGGCGCATTTCTTTCCGATAGGAAGAGTGCAGCGTTATTTAAGAATAAAGGCTTCTTTGTCCAGAGCCGTTCCTTATCAATCTCCCCCATAAAGAGAAGGACTGGCTCTGCTCCACCTCAGATGCAAAAGGATTGCAGAAAACGCAGTGTATATCTACTTTGAAATATCAGAAGAATCGATACCTGATACATCGACACACAGAACTTSTTGTATACGATGGCTTGCGAGAGAAGGCAGGTATTCTACGCCATTTGCGGGCATACCTTCTATACAATGAACCATTCGGATGCCTGTGAGAACCCTCCACAGAGAATTGCAACTTCCCGACCTGTCGAGAATCAACTCCCAAACTGCTGGAGCCCTTTTCGTCAAAAAAGTGTACCAACATATGAATGGTCCGCTTGCGGAGGACCAAACTGTCAAGACGAGGGCCAAGTAATACCGCGCTCTGTCATTTTACATCGAAGGCACGAATCAAGACAGGTGGTCGAGAGGTATGAAGAAGTCCACTGGTCCCGAAAGGTACAGCATGAGAAAGAGGAAGCCGACCAATTTACGAACAACATGGCGGAATACTTTCATGACGTTCGAGCACTCGAGGAGGAGCTTCATCACGACGATTTGGAGCTGAAGATCATTGATGTTACTGAGCGCCGGGAGTACGTGCTTAGGGGGTACGGTACGACGGTGATACCTGATGCGGAGGATCGATGCACGACCTGCTATGAGCCCCTTCAAGACACGCCATCCGGTCCCTGGGGTGACRCCGGTGAAGACACAGAGCCCGGAAACGGTAAAGGTATCGCGAAACAACTGTCCTGCTCCCGTCGCTGCAAATTTCACATCGAGTGTTTAGCGTATTGGTTGGCCGTAAATCAAAACATTCCCGAGGAAAACACCGAAGGGGATCGATGTCCAAGTCAAGACAGAACTGACTTGAAGGTAAGATTTGCTATATTTGGTGGCTGGGTACCGCCGACGCGGAGGTGGTTTCCGCCCGGTTACCATACTAACCAAGGCGCAAACCGTATGATCGTGTCGGGCTACGTACGGTTGGAAGATACCCTTGCCGAAAGACGACTCGGGAAGATAGCACTTGTTCCTTTCAAAAAAATTCCTGATCGTTGGGGGATCTTGAAATTCAACCAAAAGTATGAAGATGCAGAGTCTGGTGATGAGGAGTCATAGGGATGTGAGAGCGAAGAATAGATCGAACTAATGGTGTACCTTGCCGCGTCTCTATTTCAAACGTGACGGTTACACCAGCACTTTCGACAGTGAAGGAGTTATGGTGCACTGAAAACACGTTTAAAACAATCGTCTAGCAAAAATTGCATTGCTCGATCAGTAGCCGTTGGTATATTGATGAGTGAACAATTGCACACCAGCAGATGCGCATGGAATTCGAAAAGATTTTGCTTAGTTCACAGCTTGCTACAGTCCGCAGAAGAAGAGACTTGGAAGCCAAAAGAGAGGTCGCTGGCCGCTTGGCTAGAATGCCGTGCTGACATTGAAATGTGCTGTGCACAGCCCAGAGAAATGCGCCTTGAATTAAGTCTCCCATGCAAGACTCCCAATTCCAAATACACCCTCAGACCTTCATCCAGAGTGACAGAACACCCTTCGCRTATTCTACAATCTCATCACCACCCAGCTTGCTCTCTCCATAGAGACGATCCACGAATGATATCGGGACCTCTGCGACCGTGCAGCCCATCGCCTTGGCCCGGACCATCATTTCCATCTGGAAGGTATAGCCCTTACTCTCCGTGCTCTCAATAACCTTCTGCAGCACAGCCCGCTTGTACAGCCTGAAACTCCCTGTCAAATCGCTAACCCCAGGTCGAAGAACAGTGTCCGCAAAAAGGTTCGCGCCTCTCGAGACCAACTTCCGCTTCAAATCCCATCCATATACACCTCCGTCGCCAGCATATCGCGTGCCAGTGACGATGTCGTAGCCGGCGTTGGTGGGGAGGGTCTTCTGCTTCGCGATCATCTGCGAGATGAATTTGGGGTGGTGTGAGAAATCGGCGTCCATGATGATTACAAAGTTGCCCGTCACGAATTGTAGACCATGCACATATGCCGTTCCYAGACCTAGCTTTCCGGCGCGCGCTTTCAGGACGACGTGTGGGTTGTAGGCTTTCGCGAGCTGGTTGGCTACGACCTGAGTGCCGTCGGGGGAGCCGTCRTCGACGATGATGAGTTCCCAGTCGAGGTTCCTACGAATGCTTGTCAGTACGTTGTAGATGGTCCGGGTGGAAAGCGCATACTGCTGGGTGAAAGTGCGGTTGAGCAACCAGGTGACGATGGGCAGGTTGCGGCGCTCATTGTAGGTCGGGAGGATGACGGAGTATTTGTCTTTGGGTGCGGGCGCCATGTTGATCCGAGAGGTGGAGAGGAGGTGGAGAGGAGGTGGAGAGGAGGTGGAGAGGAGGTGGAGAGGTGGTGGAGAGGTGGAGAGGGGGAGGGAGGGAGGGGGGGAGAGGTGAGGAGGTGAAGAGGTGAAGAGGTGAAGAGGTGAAGAGGTGAAGAGGTGAAGAGGTGAAGAGGTGAAAAAGGAGTGGAAGAAGCAGAATGTGGAAGGGGGAAGAGGGAAGGGGGAAAGTAGGACAGAGATTGGTTGCCAAAGGAGTGTGGGGTGTGCAGCGTGCAGCGTGCAGTGTGCAGCTGGAGTGTGATCCTGTAGCTGAGGCGGTTTGGCTCTTCGCTGCGTGTCAACTTTCGCTGAAGCATGAGAACTACCTTCTGGTGATCTGGTGGGTTAGCCTTGTTGCTTAGTCAGCGACTGACTGCCCCGGCCCCGGCCCCCCGGCCTCGGCCCCTATTWKCCTCCAGCCTCCAGCCTCCAGCCTCCAGCCTCCAGCCCCCCCAGCCTCGAAGGTTGGCTCCAGCTCCACCAGGCTCAGGCTCTCCTAGAATTTGGCCCTGCTTCTCGGGAAGCACCTACACACAGGTCTCGCTCCCGCCTAGTGGCGTCTTTCTCACGATGACTCKGCGCGTACTCGGCGCTGTTCCAAATCCACCCCCCTTTTTTTCGGACGCGACTCCCTTCTCGCGGTGTATCTTGCCGTTCAACGCCCACTTAAAAGTAGCTGCTCGGAGGCAAGACCCTCCAAATGAGACCCTCCAAAGGCGAGAAAATCAACGCAAAGACAGGATGTTCTGTCTAGACGTCTGGAGTTGATAGGAATAGTCCAAGTCTTCCCAAGGAATATATGATGAGGGATAAGTCCATTTCCGCTTTTGCTTTGGSATTTTGTTTCTCGTGTGCAGTTCGGCCTTTCTTGAAGTGAGATAAAGACATGTTACAAAAAAGACCTACCTTGGCGCAAGGATCCATTGCGTTGTCGACTGCYAYACCTGGTTCGTTCCTATTGACCTTCACCTCCCTCGGATGACAGTCCCGAGTRGACTGTGTTCGTTGGCATAATAGATCCTGAAGTTAGAATCTATTCTTGTTCTTCTAGGCGCTGAAAAAGCTTCTCAATTCGGCCGAATACTAAGAGCTCGCATGTCCAAGTGCCTGACAAGGGTTCTCTTCRATTTCCATTTCTGATGTGACTTTCTTGCTATGAAGCTTCGCGAGAAACTTTCATATAATGTGGCACTTTCTTTGTGGTCGAACCTTGGAAGTTGAACTAACGTTCAATACTTTCTGGAGAGCATTCTCGTTGTAATTAGCATCTCTATTGTCCACGTTACCCCTCGTGAGGTCAGCCTCCCTGCTGTTTAGCCCGGAAGGATTCAGTGTCTCTTTACCACTGAGACAGGCTATCTACGAAATGACCGTGAATTATGGGTATTCGCATTTCAAAGGATTGCTCGGGCGGCCTCCGTTAGTATATAATGTGATGAAGACCTACTGCTCCCTCTTTTTTGATTATTCTTCATCTTCCAATAAGTTCGCACTACCTTGCTCAAACTTCTGCACAGCCATCCAAGTCCTCTCAAATTTCAAAATGAAGCCTTCAACCATCATCACAATCCCGGCGGTGACTGCTTCTACAATAAGCTCTCATTTGGCAAACCCATCGAACATCCCCATTCCCAAAGTAAGTTCAAACCGAATTCGGACCAAGACTGCTAGTTTGCTCAGTAATTCTCAACAGTTTATCAGCACGACTCTATTCGGAGGACCAAATTTGAGCAGTCGCAGTGCTTCGGCCAGCATCGGTCAAGACTGTGTTACAGCGGATAGCTTGGGATTCCCCTTTGGCTTCCAGTCCTGTGGGTCCATCAACGGAACGGTGCCGGCATTACGAGCTTTCACGAGCGGCGACTGCACTGGCCTACCCTTCGAATATTCATTAGGGAACGAGAATTTTGATTTTGTCATGAAGTCTTTCAATGTGGCGTGATGTGGCCTGGGGGAATTGCATTCGGAGAAGGTGTCTAGTCTTAGTTTTGGGGCTAGAGTGTGAGCATGTATTAAATTTTGCTTTGCGTTTTCTTAACTCGTTGCTACGAATATGAGATATCAACTATCGCGGATAAAGTTGGGTTGCTGCTAGTCTTTCACCCCGCTACCGTGTATAACTAAGCTGCTATCACCCTCTTGTTCTTACCAACCTGCTCGTTCTCATTTTGTGACGGCCGAAGAAGCAAAAGAGCTGTCTCTCTTGACCGAGGTTTTTTTTTGGCAGCCCAGTTRATTGGTTTCTTTATTAGTCTGAGTCTCCCTCCACTTTTCTTCCCAAAACGCGGCGGCGGTGAGACCCATGATTCACAGCCCTGTAGCTTTCAGCCTTCATGGCTGAACGTGAAAGTGGCGTAGTACTGATGATTCTCATGTGCCATGAGCCCACAACCTGGCATCGGATGACGTCCTAGCCTCGATAAAGCTCATTCTGAAGTGAAACCGRTCGCTTTCTTCTACCTTCGAGGCAAAATGACTGCTACTCTCGGCTCAAGCTTCATTTGGGAGGTCGTTGAAACCAAATGACTTTCATTATTTGAAATGACAAGTCCCTCTGCGAGCCGTTCCAAAGCAACCTCATCTGTATCAAAGTCTCCATGAGAGAGGTTTCCTTCAAGCGATGAATGCGTAGCTGCCAAGCGCGGTGTACAATTTCCACGGATTGATCTCCTTCCCATCCTCAAGAGTCTGAGCCACGAGATCTGCGTTGAAGATGCCGTAATGCTCTCTCATATATCGCAACTGTTTGATGGCCCAAGGTTTGATGTCGCCGCTGCTCGAACTTGCAGCAATGAAGAGGGGATACATAACAGTGTAGCAGTCTAACATCCGGGACGAAGAATTRGCTTCGCAGATGCCCTTAGTATTGGTGCAAGCGTGCTGTGGATTCTCGTTGCCTTGGTGGCAGTCGACGTACTGAGGCACTGAAGCGCAAATCTCTCGTGCTAATCCGTCAACTATTTCTGTCCTGTTTCTTTCTAGTAATTGTCGATTTTCTGTGGTAATATTGTCGCAGGCGCGAACATAGTCGAGTATCGTTCGATTGAGAAGGATCCTGACCAGCCGCACAACATTCCACGTCTGAGTTATATGTCGATCAAAATAAGTGTCATACCGATGACCATAGACCCTCTCAGAATCATGGTCTACGATTGTGGTATGATATTGCCAACCCGGTGGCACATCTTCGTTGAGTGACCTGTAAGCGGCCTCGAGTTTACAGGAGGCTCTTGCTGCATCGTCAACACTAATTATATTTCTCGAAAAATTTGAGCGTAAATTGGCGAAGGATATCATGAGGTCTGTTAGGCGCCATTTCGGATCCTTAGCCTCAGCCTTTAATTCTTTGATAGCGTGACCTCGAAGAGTGACAACCTCATCCGGAACGGGGCCGCCGCTTGCCACGGCAGTGATAATGAAATTAGTACTCAATCGAATCAGAACTCTCAAAGCGGGTGGGTTCTGGAATTGTTCAAGACCACGGAGCCTCACAAGGGCAAGAGCACCATCCATATGACTTTTCCAAGCTCCGTCATGTCCCTCATTTGTATCAATGATCTTTTCGAAGAGGTCCAGCGTTAGTGTGGCGAGCAAAGTGGGATCTCCGGTAGCAGTATCAGGGGACTGAAGAGCCTTATTCAGTTTATGCAAGGCTGAGACGTATTTCCGTCGAGCGATTGCCAACGCTTCCTTCGATTGGACTTGCTGCGAGAGGTATGCGAGGCTGGCAGCATCAATGCTTAGTGCTAGGGGCTCCGATGCATTCGTCGAATAGTGAGACCCGAGAAAGTCCCAGGATTTTGTTAGACCGGCGACATACCGCATGAAAAAGGCGTCCCGCGCTTGCCCTTCGAGCGAAAGAGGAAGCCACGGCACAGTGGCCCCGTGGGAGGATTTACTTTTCGATGTTACCCTCCGTTGAACGGCCTTGCTTTCATCTGCGATACGAAGTTTCTCCGTATCCCGATAGCCTGTACATTCTACAGACGCCCGGAGACAAGAGCCGCAAGAGTCCTTCCGAAGGTCACACTAAAGCCAGTCAAAAATGTACATGTGTATAGATGGCGATGATACCTTGAGCCTCCTTGCTCTGCATCGCTCACAGGCCTTGGACGGTACACCCCGGAACACCATTGTACGTTTACGAGTGCAACGTGCTGTAATCTGGATGACTTTCCCGACTCTCCGACACTCGGAGAAGTGAAGTGAAGCTGTTTGTGATCCTGTCCAGTACGTGTGGGGGCGTGACTGGTGATCTGAGCCTCTTCATATGAACTAAACTTCTTTTGGCATGCTTTTCGAGACTTATGCACGACTTAGATGTTCTGCATTGAGATCATTGGTCGAAATTAGAACCCTGATGGAAATGCTAAATCCGGCAAGGGGTGCCCTTTAATTCCGAAGACCTTCCAATATCCATTCTGACACCCCAAGTTCATGTTCGCGCCAAGCTGTTCGTAGCATGCTTTTCGATTCGATGTTTTAAATAGCTGCATCGAAAGTCTGTGGGCTCATCCAGGGCGCAACGCCACACCCAAAGTAGTAGGAGAGGATTCGAAACCCGGAGGTAAGGTCCAGGGCGATCCAACGGCAAGGTGATAATTAGAGTCCATGGGATGAGTGAATTGATAAAGATTGTGGGACGTGACGGAGATGGCACTCATGGTTTGTACGTTCTGAATTGTATAAAAGAAGCCCGTCGCCCTCTGGTAAGGAGGTTCSTTCCGTCAGCATCGGTTTTTCCAACTGCACATCAGATTCTGGAACAACACGAGAACCTTCTCTCTCTCCTCTTCACACTTCCTCCTGAAATCATACAGAAACAATGACATTCCCTTACAAGCATATTCTGCTCGTTGGAGCTACATCAGGTATCGGGAAAGGTCTGGCTGAACGTTTCGTCAAGGAAGGTGTCAAGGTCACTGCTGTCGGTCGAAGACAGGACAGGCTTGATGAATTTGTGAAGGCACACGGTGCCGGCAAGGCCAATGGCGTTGCTTTCGACATTTCGAAGTTAGACCAAACTCCGAAATTCGCCGCTGAGTAAGTCATGCCCAGGTGTTAAAGGCATGTCCGCTAGGAAATCAATGCTAATTCATTCCAAAGCGTAATGACGGGRGCTCCCGATATTGATTGCCTCTTTATAAATTCAGGAATCCAGAGCATCGCCGACTTCTCCAAACCAGAGACGGTCGACCTTACAACTTTTAATAATGAGATCCTCACGAACTTCACAAGCTATGTAGCTTTGGTACATGCCTTCATCCCCTACCTGAAGAGCAAGGCGTCTCAAACTTCAATTGTCTTGTGAGTACAACAATCACTGTAATGGTCCAATAAGCTAACAAGAAGTAGTACTAGCAGCCATCTTGCTGTAATCCCCGCTTGTACGATGCCAGCATATTCCTCTTCCAAGGCCGCATTGAACGCTTTTACCCTTTGTCTTCGTAATAGCCTCGAAAGCACAAACATCAAGGTCATTGAGCTTTCCCCTCCAATTGTTCAAAGTATGTCTACCTAGAGATCATCGAGGGTTCTCGCTAATGTCTCATAGCTGAGCTGCATGACTACATTGGTGAGCGGGGACGAAGCATGGGCATGCTACTTGACACCTTCACGGACATCGCGTGGAGTGGATTGGTCTCTRGAAATGACCAGATCACTGTTGAAAACCCGAATATGGACATGAACGCCTTCAACAATATGGTTGATAGTCGTAGAAAGATGTTCAATGGGCTTTCAAAGGTGCTTCGTAGTCATCAATAGGGCCATTAGACTTGCAAAAGCGATTTGGTATGAGATAGGATACTGGAATTGGCAGGTGGGATCTGAGATGGCCGGCATGGACGCTTATAGCAGGCCRGAGACGGATTGGTGGAGCTCATCATACAGCTCACTCGCTCACTTTGCCATGGAATGGTAGGAAACTTCCTTACGAGTTAGTTTCGTGCTTTCAAGTTCGCCATTGTTCAATAGCAAAGATACCTTATCAATGATCCAAAATTATTCTCTGTACCTTGAAGAAGCCAATTAGTCGTTGAAGACATAACCTTTCCCCTCCTTCCCTATTCGCTCGTTCATCTTAACACATAACCCCTGCATAGTATCAGCACCAGCAACCATTCTTAAACCTTCCAACAAACAGGGTGAAAACCTACCTCATAACAAGCGCCCTCTTCATCTCTCTCYACCTCCCATCACTTTYAACCTCCTCCCCATTTACCAACCCCGCAAACCCACTCAACTCCCTCTCCGTCGCCCTAACAACCAACTCCCCAATATGCCTCTTAATCCCCTCCAACACCTCCCCCAGCACCACGTTTTCACCATACAAATACAACCTCGCATATTCCACCAAATTCTTCATATCCAAATTTCTCAACAACCTCTCATCCTTCTCGGACGAAGATGCTCGAGGCTCTGGGCGACAGTGTATGTACACCCACTTCAAAAGCCGTTTGAAGAGGGTGGGATCGATGGATAGGTTGGTGGTCTGGTGGTCTATGGCGTTCTGGACGATTGGTTTGCGGAGGTTTGGATGGAGTATCTTCATGATGGCGACGGCTTCCCAGATGTCGAGGTATGCGGCAGTTTCTCCGAGGAGGCATATTACTCTTGGGATTTCGGGATGTCCGGGGTCGAGGTCTTTTCTCTTGTGTCTGGGCAGCGTTGTGGACATTTTGGGAGATGGGGAGCTGGGGCGTGGGTCTGCTTGAGGGATGGCGTGAGAGAATGCTAAGTGTTTGTTGTGGGGGATATAGGGAAGATATCTCTCCTTTTTCAGGCAAAAAGAGTTTTACTATGTATGTTGTAGATGATTAGAGGTTCTTCTGCAGGAATTCAGGGTGAAACGACGTAGAWATTGTTTGATACTATGCAACGGAGCGGAATGAGACGGTATCTCACCTAGTTCACCATGGTCAATGAAAGCCTCAAAGGATCTGAGACAAGTGGATGGACCATGGTAAATGCTTCGTAACTGATATTATTCCTTAATGGCTGAAGTAGTCTGGCTCCGAGGAAGGTCACAGCTTGAAATCACCATTGACATTCTCGCCTCCTACATCACCACCCGCACCACTTTCTCGCTTCTCCACCTGCATCTCAGCCACCTTTTCCGCGAGCCCGATCTTGAGCACCCTGCTCCTCTCAGTACATAGCTCATAGAGGGTGCTTAGATTGAACGTCAAAGCATGAAAGCTGTTGCCCTCATCGACCAAGCCCTCTAGTGCCTCTTTTGCCTATTACATTCTGATTAGCGTTCTTCACATGAAGGAGGAGAAGACGTACTGAGTCCATCCTCCCAAGATACAAGAAGCAGAYAGCAAGATTCTGCTTAATCATTACACCCTCCTTTCTACCCATCTCCTCCGCTACCAACTCCTCCCAAACATTGGAAGCTTCCTCATATTCCCCATCTGCCATCCACGCCAGTGCAAGAACAACTTTCGTCTCTAGCCCCCCATCTGCAACACAAGCTCTCGCCGCCTCCACATCCCCCAAACACAAATACAACATCGCCTTCTGCCCCTCAAGCTGCATCTCCCCTCTTTTTAGCGTCGCCAAAAACTTCGTCGCGCCATCTAGATCCTCCATCTCCACCAACGCACTCGCAACCCTGATTCCCAACTCCTGTAGCCTATGCTCCCAGACCACAATCTCGGCTTCAACCGCAGCCTTCTCTTCACTCTCCGACACCATCAGGCTCTTCTTCAAGCTCGAAAGTTTCAACCGCGCTTCCCTCGCAAGCTCGTAGAAACCCATTACGCCCCGTCGCGCGTCCGCATATCCCATTCCTTGAAGCCTGACAGCTAGAACGCGTAAGTTCCACGGCACGAGATGCCGGCCTGTCTCGTCGTCGCGGTAGTAGCTCGAGTTCAGATCCTCTAGGCATTTAACCTCCTGCGCCGCGAGGGGCGTCTGGTTACACAGCGTCAGACACGAGAGGCGCGTATACAACAGGGCAAAGATCTCCGCTGTGGAAGGAGGATTGGGCACTGTCAATGCTTGTGCGGCTTTGATGGCTGCGCTGCGGAAGTGCGCGCGCGCAAGTAAGGTATCAAGGGGCGTGCTGGGATCTGGCTGGGATGAGGAGGTCCGGAACGGGGGCGGAACGTCGAGGAGCGTGAGCGGGTGGTAGATCTCAGGGCGCAGGAGGTAGGAGAAGTCTTTTTGGGAGGTGAGAGTTGAGTGTGCGGTCTTGAAGGAGGGATTGGAGGAGAGCGTAGAGAGGTTGGAGCCGGGTGTCGGGGAGGGGATACGTGGAGTGTGGTATTGAGAGGTACTAGGGGAGAGAAGAGAGGATTGGTGCTGGGCTAAGGGTGGTGAGAGAGGATTTGAGGGACTGCGTTTTGTGAGTGAGAGTCTGGGACAGAGGGTGAGGATACGTACTCGGTAATATCGAGAGGGCCGCGGGTTGAGCGTCTAGGGACTTTGAAAATATTAGAACGCTTTCATAACAATATCGAAACAATAGAATCTCAGATAGTACAGCCCCAAGAGGGCTCAGACACGTGAACTATCATCTATTGAGATAAATCCTTTGCCTCCAAATAGCTATAGGAAGGGCTCTCACAACGACGTTTGCACTTCAACTAGGATTATTGAGATCACGAAGAGAGTGTCAAAGCTTATTTGAGATGACAATCAGCTCGTCGCAGCCTCAAGCGCTCCTTCGCTCATGAAACGAGTACCAAAAGTATTCTTTCAGGAAGTGCGACGGCCATGATCAGCTTGACCATTGGCTCCTCCTGTTACTCTGAGCTTGGGCATCAAACCCTTCAATGAATACATGGCAAAGGAGTCAAAACCACAGAAGTCGGCAGGTGTATCAGAAGCTCTCTATCCCGTGACTACGGCAAGGGAGGGCCGAAAGAGAAATGCAGATGAGATAGACAGGACAGCTAGACTAGAAGGAATCTAACTAACCTCTATTACCCGATCCGTGCCTCGCATGCCTGCTCGTTGCTGAGCCTCCAGGTGATGGTTCCATGGTTGATGTGTGTATGTCTGAGTGAAAGCGCGGCGTTCCAGGATGAGAGTCTGGCTAGGCTTGCATAAATTATGCTTGCATAGTGTAAGCATAACGGGATCTCATTGGCTACTCGCCACAAACCCCTTTGTCTTCGTCCTGCCAGTAAGAAAAGCGTTGAAATTTTGAATTAATTACAATTCGCTAGAGAGTGCATAAATCCTTGTGGAATTGCTGAATACCTGTTAGCTGCGAAGTTYAACGAGCTAGGTTGGCTTGCCGACACCTTGCTCGTGGGATGAAAACGCAAACAGGAAGATATCTTGTGCAAATGTTCAGCACGGTTGAATTCATTCGACAAGAAAAATAAGAGTATGGTGGTATTCTTATTTAGGGTTCTCCATACTGTATGTACACATCTCATAGCACACCTTCACCCTCAACAATGAAGACAGCACTTCCACTGCCAGGCTTACTTACAACTACAGCCGCCTCCTTCTGCTCTGGCGTCAAGTGCTTCCCAGCATAGTACTCCTTCTCCCAGGCACTCTTCACAGCCTCAACTTTATCCGCCGGCACCAAATGTACACTGCAACCGCCCCATCCAGCACCAGTCAAACGTGAGCCGTAACTACCTGCCTTCCTAGCAATTGCGCATATCTGATCAAGTTCAGGGCAGCTACACTCGTAGACATTGCTACAGCTATCCTGAGTTTCATTCATCAAGTCCCCTAGCTTCTTGTTCAACTCCTCGCTGCCGTTGCCACTTGTATCCGGGTTCTCGAGAACGGACATGAACTGCAGCACCCGGAGGGCTTCGGAGAACACATGGAGAGCCCGCTGCCGTAATTTGAAATATTCGCCACGGACTGGGAACGTAGATGTGAATCGCTTGTTCAGCTCCTCTAAAGATATTCCTATTACCGGAGCGATTTCTTTTCTTGTATAGCCCTCTTCCTTGGTCAAGGCTGATTTGGTCAAGTCGATGAGCTCGGTGAGTTGGTCCTCGAAAGACTTCGATGTGCCCTTGAAATATGTATCGTGGAATCCGCGCAGAGAGATGCCCAATGGGCCCGAATCTGCGGGAAGCGGAGAACCTGACTTATTGAGGACGCCGTGGAGATAGGCGGCTGCTAAACTGCATTCCACAACTCGCAAGTTGTAGCAGACGGGACCCGTGACGTGCTTGTCTGATTGAACGAAAGATTGAACAATCACGAAGGAGAGCTCGGGCGAGGTCTTGGGAAAGTGTACGGGTCTTGCAGTGAGCGTTGGCACGAAGGAGACGAAAAGCGCTGAGCCTCGGAGGGAAAACACAGATGCGGACTGGTCCATTCCTCCACTATTGACGCCTACTGCTCGTTCGCTGACGATTGCCAGCTCGGTCAACTGGGTCTTGTCGATTGATATCTCCCCATTGGCATACATGACAGCTAGAGYAGAAGCACTAACGAAAGCTGCCGAACTGCTCAGCCCTCCTCCAGCTGGCACTGTGCCGTCCATCAATATTTCCAAGCTCTTGGGCTTGAATCCGGCTCCGTATTTCTTCTGCAGTAGTTCTAATGCTCCCCGCAGACCGGACTTGAAGTAATTGGTCCATTCATGAACCTTAGCATCGATGTCGACAGACTCATAAGGGATATCGAATTCGTGGGATGGGAATTTCGAGGATTGGACGTTGGAGATTTTGATCTTATAGTGACCAGGTGCAGCTTGTGTATCGTCGGTTACCGCGACTGCTAGCAGAGCATCTGCCGTAATTGCCATGGGCAGGACAGGGTAGAGAGAGTAGTCGATATGCTCCCCAATGATGTTGACTCGGCCTGGAGACCGCGAAACGAACTGGGGACTGTGGCCATAGATGGACGTGAATTGCTTGAGCAGATTCTCCCATCTTCCTGCCTGGGTAGAGATTGCATCGTCTGTGTATATGTCCTTCAGCGACTTTGTGACTGGTACGGGTCCTGCCATCTTCGTAGCTGTGTTTGGGAGATCGTGGGGTTCGTCGCGGGGTAAAGGAGGCCGAAGGAGGGGGGTTTTTATGACTGTGCCTGCGTGAGTAGCAACTGAACAATAGCAATAAAAAACAAGGGATCGTAGGGTATGAGAGAATGAGAGTAGAGTAGAGTAGAAGACGTGAATTTGGAAGAATGAAAGGGGTTGACGATGATATTGTCAACGTGCAGGCGCGTGACGATACGATTTACTCTTGCCCCGCCAAAAGCCGCGAACGAGAAGATCCGACARGAAGGAAGCTGATTGGAACGTTTGCCAAGAATCCCTGTATTTTGGAGATGGAGCCGTTGAGCCATTTCAGGAAGGAGAGAGGCGTTGTAGCACGAGTTTCTTTTTTGTAGACACGACCTTGTCGACGAGGCTGAGAAGAGTGTCTCACTCAGAGAGAGAGATCCAAAGGTGAGGGAGAGGGGACAAGTGCTGGATACAGATTGGACGAATTGGCATCGCCCGCCACCCYATTGGCCGCGGCATCACAGGACCACMGGCCAGGGGCAAACGCTTCCCTTCCCCACCTCTTCAGATGACTCCGGCTCCGACCTCGCTGGTGGCTCTCGCTTCCAAATATCGATGGCTTGACTTTTCGGCCGGGGTCAAAAACACAGCTCTGATTCATCCAAACTCAAGTGCAAGATCAACACCACAAACAGCCCCTCCCTTGTCCTGCTCTCCTCTTGCAGACAGCTGAACCACGCAATCAAGGAATGGTGCACGCCGACTCTCGCTCCCAYCCCCAGCATTAAGAGACTGAGCGCATCCTCCTCTCTCCTGCTCCTGTATCGGGCCACCCTCCACTCCGCAGCCATGCTTCGATCCATACCCTCACGCAGCGCTGTACGCGCTCTCAAACAAAAACAAAGATGCACCTCCCGACCCTTCTCGAAATCCCCAGCACCTGCAGCCGCTCCAATTGTCAGAAAAGGCCCGGCTGCAATTAGATCACAAACAACTGCTGCTGCTGCCAGCGCCCCCGCTCCGTATGCCCTCCTTTCGCCCATGACTCACAGTATACTTACAATTGAACAGCCAACCCAGAGAAAGCCCTAGCCCAGCCTTCAATACCACTCCGACAAGACATGAGAACCCTTTACAAAATGCTCGACAGCCAGAAATGGACGAGTCGTAGGTTCTGAGTCACCGCTACTTGGATGCATATACTGACCCACAATATAGTTTCATTGGCAAGACGGGAGGAGAAATATTCCATGAGATGATGCTTAGGCAAGGCGTTGAGCACATCTGTAGGTTCAATCAGATTCAGAATGCAATTGGACTTGCTAATTGAGTTTTAGTCGGTTATCCTGGCGGTGCAATTCTCCCCGTATTCGATGCTATATATAAGTCAAAACACTTCGATTTTATCCTCCCAAAACATGAACAAGGCGCTGGACATATGGCACAGGGTTATGCCAGGGCTAGTGGAAAACCAGGAGTGGTTCTCGTAACCTCAGGTCCCGGTGCGACGAATGTTGTCACTCCCATGCAGGATGCCCTCTCCGATGGAACGCCGATGGTCGTTTTCACTGGACAAGTCGTAACAACCGCAATTGGTAGTGATGCCTTCCAAGAGGCTGATGTCATTGGTATCTCGAGAGCCTGTACGAAGTGGAACGTAATGGTCAAGAACGTAGCCGAGCTACCAAGGAGAATAAAGGAAGCCTTCGAAATCGCTACGTCTGGACGACCTGGACCCGTTTTGGTAGACCTGCCTAAGGACGTTACAGCTGCTATTTTGAGAAAGGCTATCCCTATCAGCAGCACTCTTCCAACACTCCCCAGCCAAGCATCGAAAGCCGCACTCGAAGTCAGCCGGAAGCAACTTGCAGCAACCCTTGACCGTGTAGCTCGCTTGATCAACGTTGCTAAGAAACCCGTTATATACGCAGGCCAAGGTGTCATTGCTCTTCCTGAGGGGCCTCAGCTTTTGAAAGAGCTGACTGACAAGGCTTCCATTCCCGTGACAACGACCCTCCAGGGACTTGGTGGTTTTGATGAGCTTGACGAGAAAGCTTTGCACATGCTTGGTATGCACGGTGCAGCTTACGCTAATCTCGCCATGCAAGAAGCAGATCTTATTATCGCACTTGGTGCACGATTCGATGATCGTGTGACTGGAAGCGTCACCAAGTTCGCACCACAAGCAAAGGCTGCCGCCGCCGAGGACCGCGGTGGTATTGTGCATTTCGAGATTATGCCAAAGAACATCAACAAGGTTGTCCAAGCTACTGAGGCCGTAGAAGGTGATGTAGCAGAGAATCTCGCTCAGCTCTTGCCCCGAATTGAGAACAAGAGTATGACTGAGCGGAAAGAATGGTTCGACCAGATCAAGTACTGGAAGGAGAAATTCCCTCTCTCAGCTTATGAAAAGGCTGACCGAACGGGTCTCATCAAGCCACAAACCCTCATCGAGGAGCTCTCAAATCTTACAGCCCACCGGAAAGAGAATACCATCATTACCACCGGTGTAGGCCAACATCAAATGTGGACTGCGCAACATTTCAGATGGCGGCATCCAAGAACCATGATCACCTCCGGCGGTCTTGGAACTATGGGTTTCGGGCTTCCATCTGCCATCGGTGCCAAGGTAGCTCGACCTGACGCCCTCGTTATCGATATCGACGGTGACGCCTCCTTCAATATGACCTTGACTGAAATGTCAACSGCCAAGCAATTCAATATCGGCGTGAAGATCATTGTCCTAAACAATGAGGAGCAAGGAATGGTCACGCAATGGCAGAACATTTTCTACGAAGACCGATATGCCCACACCCACTCTGAGAACCCTAATTTCCAGAAGTTGGCCGAGGCTATGGGTATCCAATCAAGGAGATGTATCAAGCCTGATGATGTGAAGGATGCTTTGACCTGGTTGATTGAGAGCGATGGACCGGCGTTCTTGGAGGTTGTGACGGATAAGAAGGTTCCTGTGTTGCCCATGGTACCGGCAGGGAACGCTTTACATGATTTCTTGGTGTGGGATGAGAGTTCGTGCCCCCCGTCCCAATTGTATCCATRCACTTTGCTAACACTTGCTACAGAGAAAGACAGAGAACGGCGGAAAACGATGGTGGAGCGAACTGGTGGCAAGCACGGTGCTTAAAGCCTTTCTCTCCGCCTACATTTACATTTCACGCCACCTGCATACTTTTTTTACGCGGCCACAAAAATCCATTCGCAAACGGTGTTTGGAAAAGTTATTCTGTGTGTTGCATTTTACGATATTCGCGTAGATGCATGGGCCTTATACCAGTCCATTGGGATCACGGCATCTCGTTTTGATATTTTGATGAGGGGGCAAATGAGYAGATGATTGTACATAGTGGGTGGATAATAGCGATGRATTCCCAATGAAGCAGGTAGTCCTGACTACATGCTCGATGCTTGAAATCTGAAGCTTTGCATTTTTTGTTTGGACTTCGGCTTTCATTTAAGTGTCAACCCAAAGACTTCTGTGAACAGCGATCTGTAAATCTGGTCTTCGCACAGGAGGTTGCTCCGAGGCACCTACTCTTTCAGCATGTTTAAACTTTCTTCGACTTCAAGTTTCTAATTCTGAACCGTGCCATCGATGCGCAGTCGGGATTCAGAAACCGAATCCCAAAGCAGAGGGAAATATCAGTAATCGCATTTGCCGAGACCTCCAAATCGGGGCATCACCGAATCCGCACCTTGTATTTCACGCTGTGGGACCAATGGAATCGCCCAAGTCTATGAAACTGCATACAATCCTGGCATTCTGATTAAGAATTAATTGATTACTGACTGCCCCGCCGGCGGGGTTGGCAGCGGGTACCTTCGTACCTATGAATCCACATGCCGATATAAGTACCCCGAATAAGTATCTCAGTCTCCAGAACAATTCAGCATAGGCACAAATTTCTAATTAAAACAGCCACCTTCCCAATGGCTTCYGGCCTCGTTTTTATTACCGGCGCCACAGGGTTCGTCGGTGCTACCACCGCCCTCGCGGCCCTCAAGGCCGGGTACCGCCTTCGCATAGCAGTACGCAAAGAAGACCAGATCGAGACCCTGAAATCCGTATTCTCAGAATACCCCTCACAATTGGAATTTGTGGTCGTGCCCGACCTCACTGCCGAGACCGCATTTACGGGAAAGCTTGACGGCGTTGACTATGTCCTCCATATTGCTTCGCCAATGCCGTCAGGTACGGGAACCGACAAAGAGAAGTTCTTTACAGGTGCCGTGAAGGCCACGACGGGCATGCTAAAAGCTACAGCGGGAGTRCCGAGTATCAAAAAGGTTGTTATCACATCTTCAATCGTATCATTGATCCCCTTCAAGAACGGGGTCTCAGACCGAAACGCCGGCGTCATCAGAGGTAAATTCCCCGTTCCCACAACACCACCACGCGACATCTCTAATACAAACAATCAGAGGAAAACCGAGACTGGGACCTACATGTCGACCCCGCCGGCGACTTCACCGGCCCCAACGACCAAGCGACTGCCTTCAGCCTTTACACAGCCTCCAAGCACCTCTCCAACGAAGCAACCTGGGACTTCATCAAGACCCAAAAACCGCACTACACCCTCGTCACCATCCACCCGTCGCTCATCTGGGGCCACAACCCCGTCGCAAACGGCATCAAAGGCTCGCCGGGCATGCTCTTCAACTCCATCATGAACAACTACACCGCGCTGCCGATCAACGGCGTGCATCCGTCTGACGTAGCTGATGTCCACGTGCGCTCGCTCGCCGATGCTGTTAAGGAAAATACCAGTTTCCTGGTTTCCGCGCCTCCGAGTAGCTGGAAGGAGGTGGCGGGAGTTTTGGAGAAGAGTTATCCTGGGGCCGGGTGGAAGTTGGATGGAACGGCGGCGACCGTCGCGTTTGAGACGGATACGAGTAGGGTTGAGAAAGCGCTTGGGATTAAGTGGAGAAGTATGGAGGACATGGTGAAGGAGGTTATGGATCAGAATCTGGGGATACTGAAGGCTGCGAAAGCGGCAGGTGCAGCATGAGCTGGAAAAGGGGGTCGGGGGCAGGCATTGACTTGAGTAGCCCCAAGCGAAGTGAGATCTTAGGCTTAGATGGCCGCGCGAGCTTGTTTGGAYGCTCTTGCTTATTTTCACAATATCTATAGACACTCCAGATGAAAGAAATTAGGGTAAGTTCAAACGGCTTCTCTGCTCCAAACTACTGCAGCATTTGACTTTCCTGCCGCACCGTAACTGCCAGCAGAGTAAAGATGACAGGTACAAACTAGGGTAGACTACCCATGAATTGACAGTGAAGCTAAGGTTGAAATTGCATTTCGGGCATTATGAGGTGTCACTAATTTAGGGAAGGAGGTGCGTTCGAAGGCGAGCAGGAATCCAGAGAAAGCACTTTCCACGTCTCGTGGCACATACCAAAGAAAGTATTTGACATTATACATTTCAAATCATAGCTCCGCCTAAATCGGCGCATTAAATCCCAAGCAAGGTATGATCTCGTCACCCCAGCTCGACTCGTTTCCCCATACTCGTTTCCACGGAGCCCGGGGTCTCGCATCCCTGCAGCTCTACATAGTTCCTATCCAATTCCCCTTTTGACTCAAGTTCGGATATTATCGGCGACTCTTTTGGGGACGCCTTTGAGTGTCTAGACAGTCGGATGCTCAAGCTCTTGCCCTGTTTCCGACGGCGGTATATGAGGAAGAAGGCGATCAGACTGATGAGTACCAGAGCTCCGATCACTGCTGCGACTATAATTCCAACACTGCTGTGCGACGAAGGGGAGGAATCGTCGTTCGAAGACGGTACGGAGGTCGCCGTGCTCGTCGAACTAGACGTGGCCGTTGTTGCTTGGGAAGTAGGTGTCGCCGACGTGACAAGGGTTGTTTGAGTTGCAACTGGGTTCTATGATCCAAGGTAATGAGTCTTTAAACCTCTTAATCTTCCCCGCGACCTTTGCTTACCAGGTGCAAGTACGATGTAGCGGTAGATCCCGATGCCTGGTTCGAGGTACCTCCATCTTGGACAGTAAACGGGCTCGAAGATGACGCTATTGCGCCGCTGTCATCGACGCCCTGAAGAGTCCATTTGCTTCCAGCAGCGAGTGTCTGCGGCACCCAGGTGTATGATGTTGCAGTTACATTGGCTAATTGTCCAGCCCGTCAGTCAAAGTATTTTAAGAGGATGTCAGGAGACGGACAGGCAATCACCAAATAACTCTGCTCTGTGTCCGGGGGGTAAACAAGGATCCGCAACGTCACACTTCCCGATTGTCCATTCCACGCAAGATTTTGGGGAGACGAGGCTTGAACATAATCGAAGCTTGCAGACGTGAAGCCAAAGCTTGCGGAAACCTGCGAAATGAGAGTTCCTATGCCCAGGAGTAAGACCGGCCAACGACCCAAGGCCATTGCTTCCTACGCCCTTCACATACAGCAGGACACGATCTTCAATATAAACGAGTGTGGGGGACTGCAAAGTGCCCGGAGAGATTGGTTCAAAGAGTGACTGAAGTTGGAAGAAAGCARAAAGGATCTTGAAATGATGTGGTGAGTTGAGGTTCAGAGGCACAACAGTGTGGCGGAGCCGAGGATCCCGGCCTCCAGAATCACCACCCACCACCACCGCGTGTAAACATRTGCCGGCCATGCTGCTGGAGGAAGCCGGCCCATTGATCCAGGCACMATTGCGAAAACAGCCCATCGACGAATGAGCGGCGATGCCGTGGGCGACGGTGTGGAACGGGTGCGGCTTCGCTGTTCGTTCATTGGGCTTTCGTATCCGTACGCCTTAACGTTGCGGGCYTAGCTCGGGCTGCGGAGCCCTGTAGAGCCCTGTAGAGCCCTGTAGAGCCCTGTAAGACGAGTGCTGCCCCTGAGAGCACTCGCTAAGGCGCGTGCCCCTTGCAGGTTTTCAGGGGCAGTYGAGGGGTTGAAGGCTGCTTTTGTTGCATTCTGCCGAAGAGTCAAGAGTTCCTCCTGTGTGCCGGKAGTAGGGGGCGAGGTGGGTATCACGCATGCCCCATCTCGGCTTGGTTTGGCTCAGAAGAAGCAGCAGGAGCGTCTTTTKGGCGGGGRGAACATTCGTCCTGCACACGGTACAGCACCCCCTGGCAGCCCGAGGTGGGTGACGTTGGCGGGCGGCGTGCCGGCGGCCGTTGAGTCGCCAAGCACCAGTCTAGAACTACCGTCCTCCGACTGCAGGGCGCGGGTCGACTGTTCGCTGTATCTTCTGCAACCTKCCCGCATCCTCCTTTGGGACGCGTGCGATAGTGCTCTCCTGGCGCGTCTGCCAATCAGCACTTCTGCCATAAATCGCTCACCTACGCAAGCAACATCGGCCCCTGGACGCCGGTCAACATCCGCCGTCATCGACTCCGGATCCACACCTCCGCTCTCCGATCCATCGTCGCTGCCGGCCCTTTTCCTCCAACAACGGTGCCGGCGCTGCTGTTYAGATGTCCACTGGTCCTCCCAGCAAGCAATCACGTCGACTTGCGATCTTGATTCCTCAAGGACCACCATCGCAATCATTGTCATCCAGCAACTTGAGATCTGATGCGGTTGGCCTGCCGCCTCGTCGAGCCTCTTGGATTACGCGGCTGTGAAAGTATGGGTCAATGCCGTGGCWGGGCTAAATACTACTGTGAGCCRTAGTCCCAAACGTTTAGATTAGAATATTTATTGAGTTAGTCTGCAGTTTTTGTTAAAAAATACATGCTCCATGCTCTGCAGTAAATTAGCGTTTTGAGGCCCCATTTCGGAAGCTCACAAATGAAGCAGGKCCACCCCCGCAGATGCGGCGGGTTTTTTCAACATATAGTCCGAATTTATTTTTGGATTGATATCTTCTTTGTTTTCCTTGAGAATGATTCGTTAATTAAAAGACATCTTAGAAATCTTCATTGTGAGCTTGACGTTGAAGGCAGGTTGAGCACGCGACACTTTGCCGAAGACAGGGAAGATCATCCCCCACTTATGCCTCGCGCCCATGCACGTTCTTAAGAGTCATCCTTTTYGCTGATATAAAGACCAACGATACTCCCCTAGATAATATTTTCCCCGCAATCTCTGGATTTATTCATTCTCAATGGCACGATCTGAGCGCGAGAGTATCTCGCTCCACGAATCTCTACCTTCTGGCGAGCAAGCGCCCCAGGACATAGAACAAGACATTCCCAACGCCGAACAGGCCGACGCAAGATCATGGGAATCAAAGAAGAAGAGAATCTCCGTTCTCATCGGTAACGCATTGTTGCAACTCCCGATCTGGGGTATAGATAGACCTGATTAACACTGCAACTCCGCATTTACTCATAGTGACTCAGGTTTCGCCATGAGTTATGGCGTCTTCCAAGAATACTACTACGACAACTGGACACTCCAAGGAGGCGTCCAGCTCACCGGTATCATCGGCACAACATCCAATGGAGTCGTGTACATCTCGATGCCTTTCCTATTCGCGCTTTTCACCAGACGATGGGCTCGGAAGCGCCAGACGGCTGCTCTCTGTGGGGCGGCATTGATGTGCGCCAGCTTCATCCTATCTTCCTTCAGCACCAACGTCTGGCATCTCATCGCTACTCAAGGTGTCTTGGCAGCATTGGGATGTGCGCTGATCTACAGCCCAACGACGCTGTCTCTCGGTGAGTGGTACACGACCAGCAATCGCGCYGTAGCGTACGGTGTCGTCTTCTCCTGCAAGAATATCGTCGGAGCCGTCTGCCCATTCGTCTTTCGAGGGCTCTTGGATCGCTACGATTTTCGAACCACGCTCAGAATTTGGGCTGGGATAGCCATTGGGACGAGCGTTCTTGCGATCTTCTTGATCCCAACTCCTGCTTCTAGGGTCTCCATATCTCTGAGCGCAGATCGAAGTCGAAAGATTCCATGGCAATTTCTCAAACATCAGCCTTTTTACATCTACAGTTTTGCCACCTTGATCCAGAGCTCTGGATATGGAATTCCGCAATCGTACCTGAGCACGTATGCCGCTGAAATCACCTCGGTATCGAAGACCTCGGCCACCTTGTTGCTTACCCTAATCAACATTCCTGGCATTGCATCCTCATCTCTTTTTGGGTATCTGAGCGATAACAAGCACTTCCGTCTTTCAGCCAGCACCACAACTGCTATCTCCGGTCTCTGCTCCGCTCTGTCTGTTTTCCTGTTCTGGGGCCTGACCTCGCAAGGGAGTATGGCATTGCTGGTGTTGTTCGCCCTCACCTTTGGGTTCTTTGCAAGTGGCTACAGCGCTTGCTGGGGAGGCGTCGTCAATGAGATGGAGAAGGAAGCCGCGCTGAAAAATGAAGCTATTGATACGGGTATGGTGTATGGTATGCTGAATGGTGCGAGAGGCATTGGGTATGTGAGCGGTGGTCTCCTTGGTGTGCCATTGCTTAATGCCGGGCGTATGAAGCCCGTGGGGAGTCTTGGTTATGGCACGACTTATGGTCCCCTAATCATTTTCACGGGACTTTCTTTGGTTTTTGGAGGCTGGGGGTTGATGTGGAGAGGGAAGAAGTTGCTGCATTTTGTGCAATAGGGGTAGCATAGTCACGAGCGTCTAGAATGATGTAAAGYCTTGGGGGGTTTTTGGAGACCARCCTCGCGCTCTAGGCCATTTGGATTTGACCTCTCATKATTTGGAGATTGTTTTTTCTCATTACGGCGCTAAAATAGGGAAACTGGYTGAGTTTGATATATCGGAGATGCAGCCCCAACAGCTTGTCACCAGCCAATAAGGCGCACGACGAATTGAGACTTTTGGTGATAGGCGTTAGGGGTTGCACCTCCGTAGAGCTGATATTCCGTTAACGCTCCAGATTCCGCGTCACTGCGTCAGGTGTACAGCGGCATGCAGCAATGCTGCAGTGGTTCTGGAATTAGCAATGGCTGCGCTCAATCATGGAGGTGGATGAACGCCACAATTCGTAGCCGCGAATCAAGCCTCAGCTACGGCCCGCAGCGTGCCATTGGGGGCTGGGGCACAGAAATGCCAATAGTTTCCCTACGGAGGATGAGGCTGGCCCTCATTGGTATGTTTTCTTTGTCGCAATCTGGAAGTGTGTATGGTATCATGAACGGCTGGACTGTTTCGCATTGCAACGATGAGCTTTGGCGTTGGCGCTGGAGATTTGATCACCATTGGGACATTGGCCTGGAAGCTTTATAAGAACTGCAAGGACTCTTCTGATGAATTCAAGCGTATCTCAGGTGAGGTTGCGGGCCTGCACGTGGTACTCAAAGAGACTGAAGAGTACATTGAAGAGACAAAAGGATTGAGTCCGTCGCGCGATGCAAGGCTTGCGATCTTGGTGGATGGATGTAAAGACGTCCTGGCGGATTTGGATAGATTGCTCACCTCGTATGAGAGCTTGGGTACACAAGCGCAAAGGACTTGGGATCGGATGAAATGGGGCTTGGAAGACCTCGCAAATGTGCGGACGGGTATCATCACGAATACCACCCTTCTGACGGCATTCAACAGTACCTTACAAAAGTATGTCCTTGACCCGGGATAATTAATGTTTATCTGACATTTGCAGTTCATCGACAGCGCGAATTGAAAAGCGGCTGGATAAATTCATCAAGGAAGTGAGGGCCGGGCTTCGCGAAGGCTCAGTGGTGACGACGTCGACGGTGGGCGAGAAAATTGACTCCGAAGAAGTTTGGCAACAGCTGAGACGAGAGCTAGAAGATGTTGGGATATCTGCTAGTGTGGTRGAAGAACATCATGGCTACATCAGCAACTGGCTAAAGACGGCAATTGAAAATGGTATGCTTGATGAGATGGATCCTTCGAGTCGAAGGCAGTTGGAAGGCTCGGTAGACTCTGGGTATGGAGGTTCTGGAATTGGATCTTCCTATGCTCCGAGTATCAATCCGATCAATGTCGCGAACGAAGAGTTTAAAAATCAACTAGTGCAACACCCATCGCGTGTGCCTTCAGAAGGGACCATGGCTTCTTATACGTCCAACATTAAGGCCAGAAAAGCTTCAAGTGCATCGACTTTCTTGTTCAAACTGTTCAAGAAAGATACGGCAATCATCGAAGCGTCAAGTGATGGAGATACTGCTCTAGTCGCCAAACTGATTAGTTCGGGCGCGAATGTGAATGCGAGGGATAGATGGGGCGTGAGTACTTGATTTTACGTCAAGGAGAAAGTTTCTAACGTCTCGGTAGTGGTCAGCCTTGAGTATGTGTGGATATGGTGGTCATGTTGAAATTTGTCGCATCCTACTCGACCATGGAGCAGATATCGACAACGTAGATGTTGATGGTGACACACCGGAGAAGCTAGCCACCAACAGAGGTCATGCTGAGGTTGTGATTATGCTGGAAGAGGAGAGAGCGGCAAGGGATCTGAAAGCAAGAGAAGCAGATACTGAAAGACCGCGACCGTGAGTTATAACGTACCTCCCTAGGATTTGGAGTTGCTAATAATATTTAGAGTTGTAATGGAATAGGAGACATATGTGCGGGTGGCGTACGGCGTTTCAGATACCGTAGTTAGGACTGTGAATTGCTGGTCTCAAGGCCAAATGAGGGAGGAAGGGCGTAGATAAGTTTTCAAYTTGAATCTTGGAAGGAGCGAGGCATGGACAGAGTTCTAAATAGAAATCCTGCACCTATTCAAACATCCAATTTAGACTTAGTAATAAATATCAATATCTCTTATGGCGAATCATTTGCAATTGAGTTCTAAGTGTCATTCCTGTAGCCATTGGACCTAGTTGTACATAGCGTGCATGCGGGACATGCTGCAGCTCGCGTGGTTTTCAGCTGGCCCGTCGGCCTCCTGCATTGGGAAGGCAAGCTATTGTGACGGCCTGTACCTGCCGTGCTTGGCACCGGTTTCGAGCCTACATAAGACCTTTACGCCTCAACGCTCCTTCCGAGTCGAAGCAAAATTTCACTTACAGTCCGGAAAATAAAATATGTCCATGAGCTCCGAGGGTAGACCTCACGTCTGCATCGTAGGCGCAGGTATCTCTGGTCTAAGGTGTGCAGATGTGCTTCTCCGGCATGATTTCGAAGTGACTATACTCGAGGCTAGAAACAGAATAGGTGGGAGAGTAAGTCGATTCGTACAGGATATCTTGTATCAGGTGCTGAAAGAAATCCTGTAGATCTGTCAAAGCGATAAACTAGGATATAGAGTAGACATGTACGTCTTGCAATCGCCCCAGGTATGCGAACTGATGTAAACAGTGGACCAAACTGGATTGTAAGTCCATTTACTACTTCTCACTCTRGAAGGTGGGACGCTGATGTCGACCCAGCACGCAACAGGGGGCAAACATCCTATCCGCGACCTAGCCTTGGCAACAAATACGTGTATGTCAAAATTTCCTGTTGAAAAGCACATATCATATAAATGACCCCGGGGGAAKAATACTTCAGCCATAAGCCTGGTGTTATGGACCTTGAGAAACGACGTTCCCTCATGGCCCCTAAGATAATCTCTGGCTCCGGGCCCCCTACCTCAGAAGCTTTCGTTTCAGTATGCTAACACACCGATAGCATTACATAATTGGAACAGCTTCCAAAATATCTTCACATCTGACGGCACCCTTCTTTCAAGCGAGAAGTCTGCTTCCTTGTCTACTTTGCTCTGGGAAATTATCCAAGAAGCTTTCGTCTACAGCGAAGAAAACAGCGCTTCCATTGCCTCAACAGCGAGTTTGTATGACTTCATCGCTGAGAAAGTGAAGGAACGAATCCAAGGAGATGGTGAAGAGGCGAAAGCAGATAGGAAGTTGGTGTGCCAGATGAGCGAAATGTGGGGTGCGTATGTTGGGCATCCTATCACACGGCAGAGTCTGCGTTTTGCGTGGATGGAGGAGTGTTGTGGTGGCGGTAAGTCAATGTGCCTCTCACCTTATTTCAGGTGACCCAGCAAATTATGGGGGTTTGCTTAATGTCAGTCTGTGATACTGAACCTTTCGRCAGAAGAAATTTTCATCGAAACCACCTACGAAGCCATCTTCGACGCTATCTCYAAACCCGCCCTGGAAGGTGCGGAGATACGGCTCAACAAACCAGTCATCAAGATCGAGACCACTCCGGAGCACAGCTCAGAGAAAGTCCTAATTGTAACTGAGACAGGCGAGACCCTCGCGTTTGACGAAGTGCTCGTGACTACACCCCTAGGTTGGCTAAAGCGTAACAAGTCTGCCTTCAAACCACCATTACCTGCCCGAATCTGCCAGGCCATAGACAACATCTCCGTTGGCATCCTGGAGAAAGTATATATCACCTTCCCAACAGCCTTCTGGACGGAAGGCTCCGCCGACAACTTCGCAGGCTACACAAACTGGCTTTGCCCGACGTACGCCCCAGACACAAACCCGCAGAAGTGGCCCCAAGAAATCTGGAACCTCGCCGCCTTCTCCCCCTCGAACTGCCACCCCACCATTCTTTTCTATATTTACGGCGACTGCTCCGAGTACATCACCACGCTCGTGCACGGCAAATCCACRTCCGAGCACTATAATCTCCTCAATTCCTTCTTCAAACCGTACTACTCACTGCTCCCCAACTATTCCCCCTCAGCCGACTGTGTGCCGAAGGCAATTCTGAGCACGGAGTGGCAGAAAGACGAGCTGAGCGGCTATGGCAGTTATTGTAACTTCCAGGTCGGGATCGAGGATGCGGCGGGGGATGTGCGGGCTTTTCGGGAGGGCGTGCTGGAGAGGAGGCTGTGGTTTGCGGGTGAGCATACGGGGCCGTTCGAGGAGTTGGGGACGGCGGCGGGGGCGTATATGAGTGGGGAGGCTGTTGGGAGAAGGATTGTGAAGAAGTATGAGAAAGCGACTTGAAGGAGGGGTTTTGGAGACCTAAATTAGGATATTGGATGACTATGGGCAATGGAACATYTACTTCAAACATCAAATGGAGTGTTTGGACCAACAAGTACTTCACAAGAGGTCACAGAAGAAAATATGCACGTAGAGCACAATTTGCCAAAACATGATACTTGCCTGGTTCCACTCCACGATGGGAAGTAGGAAGCGTCAAGCGCCGCTGACTAGTACATAGAGCCAATCCTGCCTTTGCTAAATAATGCAGCAGAACAGCCATTCACCCCTCCACCAAGAAATCCTTCTGGCGTAAACACCAGATGCAAGTAGATGGGACTTGCCGCGATAATGCCAATGCTMAAGAGGAAAACGTGAGTCAACGAGAGAGAGAGCAAAAACTTAGAAGCCAGGAGGAGGCCCAGGAGCAACTCGTGCCATGTTGCCACCGCCTACAATTGGGCTGCCTATCTCACCAGGAGCGCCAATGGGGCGGTGGACGGTTGGGTCATCGTCTTCATGCCTAATGAAGTAATGCCCGTTGCCATCATATCGAACCTCGAAAGAACCACCGCCATTCATCGTGTTGCCCTCGGTCTCGCACATCTCGAGAAGCTCCTTTTCTGTTACTGGTTGATCGCCAGGAATATTGAGATGCTTCATCTGCTCCATGATATCCTTGATATCATAGAAGCCATCAGGTGTAGATCCCTCGAGATTTGCACAAGCTCGACAGATTCGCATGCGGACAGCTACAGGACGGGAAGGAGGCGGACGGCTGGCGGAAGAGCCTCCAACTGAGCCGAAAGAGCTTGTCGCAGACGGACCCCAACCACCGTAGTTGGAACCAGGCAGAGACGATGGCCCAAATGAATTTGGTGGTGCACCCCAAGTGTTAAAGCCACTAATGGGGCTTGGAAATCCAGGCTCCAGTCCAAATGGTGGCACAAAACCCGGTCTTGTGTTGAGATTTGGAAGGGGACCTGCACGTCGACCGTTTGCTCCTGAATCAAGTGGCTCGTCAGACTCGTCGAGTAGAGCGCGACTTCCGAGACGATTGCTTAATTCGTCAACATCATTATTATTAGCTGAGTCTCCTCGGCGATGACCATGCACCACGCTAGAAGGACGACCAATTGGAGCCGGCCTAGCAATAGGCTGGGCTTGGGGATTCGATGTTGGTGCTTCAAAAGGCTTCTCAAAAGATCCTGATTGCTGCCGTGAATGGGTCTGTGATGGAGGTCCGTCTTTCTGAGATCCAATAGGCTGACCAATGCTGCTAAGACCACTTTGCATTTGCGGTGGAAATCCTGGAGGGCCGTGTTGCGGTTGGAACCCTCTGCCTGAGTGTATCGGAGGCATACCAAATCCATGATGCATTGGCATACCATTTGGCCCAGGTATGGGTCTAAATTGTCCACCCATCTGTGGCTGATGCGGGAACATAGGGTCATGTTGCATGCGTCCACCAAAACCCGGGGCCATCATTGGCATGCCGGGTGGTGGGAATCCCAAGCCAATTGGCTGCATACCAGCAAATGGGCCTGGCTGAATACCGGGAGGACTCTTCAGTGCTGCGTGCATTGGCGAGGTGGCTTGTGGGTGGTGCAAAGGTGGTTGCTGTCCTTGATTCATTCCAGGTGGTCCAATTGGGCCAGGACTGCCTTGTAAAGGAGTCGATGGATGAGGYGAGGCATTCTGGCTCAGGCCGCTACTCTGCGGAGTCTGGGGAACAGAACTATTTGAATCTTGCTGGGAGCTAGTTCGAAGTTTGATAGGGGTCGGTGCTTTCGGAATGGCTGGAGTGGCGACTGGAACATGAGGAGACGCAACGGATACAGGATGTGATTGAAGATTTGCCGGAATCGGTACTGGAGGTTGCGGTCGTTTTGCAGCTTGCGCTGCAGCATTCACGGCAGCTTGTTGAGCCGCAAGTTCCTCGCGCTTCTGTTTATCCTTAAGCTCTTTTTCAGCTTTCGCCTTTGCTTCCTTGTCGCGCTTATCTCTCTCCTGCTTCTCTTTCCGTTCCCTAGCTTCCCGCTCCTTGGCTTCTTTTGCTTCGCGCTCCCTTTGCCTCTGCTCTTCTTTCTCCTTTCGCTCTTTCTCTTTGGCTTCTCGTTGCTTGCGTTCCAGTTCAGCCTGCCGTTCTCGTTGTTCTTGTAAGCGACGCTGCTTCTCGGCCTCCTTCCTCAGTCGTTCTTCTTCCTCGGCTTTCTTCTGCGCTTCCTTTTTCCTTCGTTTCTCCTCGGCCCTGAGACGCTGCTCTTCAGCCTTCTTCTCTTCCGCTGCCCGAAGAGCATGTTCCTCGGCTGCCTTTTTCGCCTCTAATTTTGCTTTCTCCTCGGCAGCAGCTCGCTTTTTCTCAGCCAGCTTCTCTTTCTTCTTCTGAGCATCCTTGGCCTTCTTGGCTTTTTTCTGCGAGACCTCGAGGTTTTCTTGTTCTAATTCTTCTAAAAGTTTTTGCTGACGCTCTTTGGCAACTTTCTCTTTGTACGCAGTCAAAACTCTTTGCTCGAACATCCGAGCAGCGAATATCTGGAACATTCGGCGTCCTTCCTCCATTCGCTGTTCTTCTGTCAAGTTGTCCTGCATGAAATTAGAGCATGCATCACAACCGCACTGCCCAGGACCTACCACTTCTTCATCATCATCGTAGTCTTCGTCTTGACTATCGTATTCATCTTCGTCGTCATCCTCGTCGTCAAACCCCTCGTCGTCTTGCGGAGGTGGGTGATTATGAGAGTGAGTATGTGGAGGATGATGCATAGCGCCATTTGGAAGATGTCCATACTGAGCGTACTGCGCAGCATCTTCTTCTCGTGCCATTCGACGTTCGGCCAGTTGTTCCATCATTTCAATGAACTTCTTTCCGTCGTTTTTGAGTAGRTCATCCGCCACTGTCAGAATTCCGCCTTGAACGGTAAGACTATTCCCAAAACTGAAGAAATCCGGAGCATTACTTGTCCGAGGAAGCTCTTCCGGTTCCTCATCACTATAATCGTCCTCGTCATCGTCGCTATATTCCTCATCGCCTTCTTCGTCTTCCTCGTCACCTAGTTGTTCGATTATCTTGCCTCTTGACGGCTGCTGAGTTCCGAAAACTGATGATGGTAAGCGATTAGGGGGCTGCAAGCCGCTCATTGCACCAAAACGACGTGGGGGAGGCAGCATAGGTCCGCCGTCTCCCTGGTGATTCGCGTATTGCTCAAGCTCCTCGTAATAGGCATCGTATAGAACCTCCAGCTCTTCTTCGATGGCGGTGCGTTTGCGGCCACAGACCGAACAACTGCAGGAATGCTTTTGCTGTTCCTTCATCTTTTTCAGTACCGCATCCTTCTCAACTTTGACGAGCGACTTGCGCTCATCATTGCCAAGTGATAACCAGAAATCCTTTATCCGCTGCCGTTCTTCTTGCGAGGAAGTATTCCATATTTTCTCCTTGGACATGCCAGGTCCGTGGGTCATRTCGCTAGAAGACAGTTGGAGCTGAAGAGACGAGTCGATATGTGAAGCACCATTTGCGCCACCGTGAGCCTGAGAAGATCCAGCCTTGGATTTCTTTTTCTTCCTTGACTTCTTGCTAGAGGGATCTGATGTAGGTATCGCATGCCCGTTTGCAGATGAGCCTTCCTGTCCGTATGAGCCGGAATATCGATCCGCTTCATCATCGCTGTAGTCGAGACCTTCAACCRGATCAAATTGTCCATTCTCATAGTCCGCATCTGACCCATGTTCCTGCAAATAAGGCTTCCCGGGAGCCTTTGCGCCGTTGGTTTTGGGTTTCGGCTGTTCCGCAGCGAGCTTTGCGGCTTGCTTCTCGCGTCGCTTTTGCTTCTTGCGGTTCACTGTAGGCGCAGAGGTAGCGGTATTCGGGGGAGGAGATGGAGCCTTTCCGTTGGGTTTCGTATTCGGCTGGGCCATGGCTGGTGATGTTTCAGACAAGTCGCTCGGGCTGTATGCTTTCGGGACAGTTATGAACTTAGAACCATCCTTATTCGTGTATTTTGCCGTCGCCTTGGAGGTAGGTGATGCTGGAGCAGTCGTCTGGCGTTGGTTTGCGGGCATCCCGATCAAAGGTCGTTTGGATGTGGGGGCATGGAGCGGGTGCACTTCTCCCTGCGAAGAGATCAGATCCGGCGGGAGAAGGGGACAACTCAGYCCTACGGTCGAAGTGTCAAAGACGGAGGCCTCTAGGGCACTCACAGGCGTAATGAAGAGCAGTGTTGCCCCACCAAGGTGTCTGCTTCTGCCGAGTTCAATTTGGGGGAATCTCGGACACTGTCAAGACCCCTTATCGGACAGAGAGAGGGGCGTGTGGATGATACGGGGTGTGTGCAAAATCCTGGGTCGAGATGGAAAGATGAGTCCGAGCAAAAAGCGTGAGGTGTTGGTTCGCGATGCCGGTACCTGCCCTCCTTGAGGTTGTCGGACGGGTTTGGTGGCCTTAGACTTGAGGCTGAATGTCTGTACGGAAATGGTAATAAGTGCGTGCGGTAACATTCAATCATTCACAGTATTGCTAATCGCCTGGCGGTGAGAAGAAATAACTTTATGCAGGAATTRGGATATCTCAAGACGCCTTACTGTTGGTTGCGACTTCCATTTTCTACTTCCAAACATCCACAAATTCCTAAATATTTTCTTTGACCTGGATGATTCCACAGGGTGATTCAGGACGTGCGGTCATTCACAAACARGACAGGACAGGGATCCTCAAAAGGTGACCCTTCATCACCAGGCTAGGCTGTTTCGAGAGCTCTGGGACCCGTGCACTGCCCAGTTGCATCCCCATTAAGCAGCAGGAAACCTTCGAGACCCTCACCCCCCGATCTCCACTCTCCATATCAAGCACCCTCTTCTCTCCTTTACCGCGACAAAAAGGGCGTCTTCCCCTGGTTTCTGCGAACAAGAACCAGCGTCCTCCCTCCACGCTGTTATCTCCAAGCCTTACGCGTGTTCCGCAAACTTAAACAGCCCCGATATCCGACCAGAAACCTTGTCTTGGTCTTCAATCTCGTCTCGGAATCCTCGTCGATAACCTCCTCGAACAACAACTGAGGCCGTTGGCACTTTGATCCGCCTTGTTTGGTACACCCTCCTTCGAATTATCGTCTGCGAAGAAGGTGCCCAACAATCAGACCACTGGCCGCCATGGCACAACCACAAGCACAGAATGTCATGCGAAGGTATGTTTGCTTCAATTGCGGCTCCGGAGGCTGGGACTTCCAATTCTCTGGCAGCGATAAAATATGCCATGGAGTCCTACAACGAAATTGAGAATGCGAAGCTTTCAAATGCTGCTACTTGGTTTAGAGACCGCCAGTTTACAAATTGTTTTGAGGATGGACCTRGAGATAGTTTCATTGGAATTTATTTGAGCAAACCTTCTAATGTATTTTCCTACAGGAAG
Source organism: Lachnum nothofagi (assembly GCA_003988875.1). Taxonomy (NCBI): domain Eukaryota; kingdom Fungi; phylum Ascomycota; class Leotiomycetes; order Helotiales; family Lachnaceae; genus Lachnum; species Lachnum nothofagi. The sequence goes on from QYSG01005558.1 coordinate 162,446, forward strand.
TTGGTCATAATCGGCGATGGTGCGTGTGGTAAAACATCATTGCTCAGTGTGTTCACCTTGGGTTATTTTCCAACGGTAAGTCAATTGCCCGACTRATTTTGAGCGTGTTGCTGACAGCTTTCATACAGCACTATGTAAGTCCCCGATCGGGCCTCGCTACGAAAAAAGTCTCACTTGCTCGACAAACTGCTGACATTCTTACTCTAAGGTACCGACAGTCTTCGAAAACTACGTTACGGATTGTAGGGTGGATGGCAAGAGTGTGCAATTGGCATTGTGGGATACGGCAGGGCAGGAGGATTATGAGCGATTACGACCTCTCGCATATTCCAAAGCACACGTCATTCTTATAGGTTTTTCAATTGACACCCCGGATTCCCTCGATAACGTTAAACACAAGGTATACTGCGACGCGCGGTGGTCTAGACTTTTCACATGCTGATTATTCATAGTGGGTCGAAGAAGCCAACGAACGGTGTCCTGGAGTTCCCATCATCCTTGTCGGTCTCAAGAAGGATTTGCGAGAGGACCCAGTCGCAATTGAGGAAGTGCGGAAGAGATCGCAACATTTCGTTGGTACCAAGGAAGCAACAGACATATCCCACGAAATTGGTGCCCGAAAATACCTCGAGTGTTCGTCTCTGACCGGTGAAGGTGTTGACGATGTCTTTGAGGCAGCGACAAGAGCGGCCCTCCTCACATTTGAAAAAGGAGAGGGTTCAGGATGTTGTGTGATACTATAAAGGAAGGAGTTGGCGTTTGCGGAATGATATACTTGGAGGTTTGGCAGCGATGCTTTTCGGGACCGGCAACAATTCGACACATACCCTTTCTAATGCAGGAACAAATCGAATACGCCTTGTCTTCCTACTCCTTGCACACTGGGTCTTTTACGAGCCACTTTACGAGCAGCATCGCATCATCGATGGAGATGTCTGCAAGAAGCGTTGTAGCGGTGCACACCAAAAGTTCTTGAAGCTATTTGCATGTGCAATATTTACTCTGAGGGCTAGATAGAGCCTCTAATGACTGATCATGAAGCGGTCTACACACTCATTTATGTTGCTGGTATTTCCTCCATCTCTCACATACCCTGCGTTTGGCGGAATGATTGATTTTGGCCTGGGAATTACTGCATTTGCGAACAATAGCGTTGGTCTAATGGCGGTCTCTCTTGTACATAAATTACATATGGGTGAGCATGATGAACATGGCCCGATTCTATCTTGGATATATGTCCACCACAGCGTCCTATCACTGGTCTATATCGTCCCGGGCTTCTACACGCATCTTACATCCAGGCTATCTCGTCCACCCATGATTCCACGGTTCCTTCCCTGGCGTCTCCGTCTGCGCTCTCGCATATTCGATTGGTATCCCCCCATGTCCAAAAACCCCCTTCTTCTCCATCGCAATTCTGTATAGCCTCCCTGCGTCCTTCGTACCCGGTGGATCCAGTAATCTCAGCTCCTCGCAAGCAGCATGCATACTCGAGGTCATCCTACTTGCAATCAGCCTCCAAGCGTCCGCTTTCACTTAACTACATCAACATACCTCATCAACTCCGCCTCCTCCTTCTCCGCCCTCTTCCTCCTCGCAAGCAGCCACGCCCGATGAATCGTCCAATGCCTCAGCGCACGCATGCGTGAGAATCGCAGCGGGCGCGGCGTCTTGGGGTGTTGCAAGAAGTAGCGGATCATCCTTATGCGTGGGTCTTTTGGCGAGGCGCCTTTTTTGGGTTGTGTATAACTGGGGTTTGGGAAAGCGGCGGCGGGCGTCGAGGAGAAGGGTCGCGAGGCCATGGCAAGTGTTGATGGTAGGGCTTTGGAGGTTGTGGTTGCAGATGGGGTGAGGGAGAGTGAGCGGAATGTTGAGAGGAGGGGCGTAAGGAGCCGAGTGGTGGTCGTGTGGTGTGATGCCATGTTGGAGATGGGAATTGGGCGTTGTTGGGATGGGATGGCGAGTGAGGTTGTCCTGGGGTTGAAGCTCGAGATAAATTTCGCGATGTTCGAGCTCGATTACGGTGGCCGGATTTTCTGCCATGGTACACCCTTCAAAATCTCGGTCACCGTATTTCTCTCTCCCCTCTCCTTGCAGCCTCATGCAGTAATTCCAAATCCATCTCGCCGAGGAACTACTTCTTTTATCTTGCCGCAACATTGCATRGATTCGAGCATTATATAAGGCTCCTCAGAGCGTACTAAATGAATATTCGTTCCCTGCACAATTTATTCAGAAAATTTGTTTTCAGACCGTTACACTTGAGGGTCCGTTTTCGGAGCCTCTTTAGAAAAGATGTCCTCCTTCACAGGCATTGGCAGGAAAGGAATTTCCCATCAATATGTGAGTTGATGAAGAAGACCCTGTAGTACTAGGCTTATTAAATATACGGCCTTTTTTGAATCAGAGATTACGTGAATGCGTGCTAATACACATCAGACACCCCGCTTAGTAGCATTCGAGTTCACTCCCAAAGAGACGAACAGCCAGTCTCAAAACCTGATCATATTCATCGGCGGKTTATTTGACGGCTTGAACACAGTTTCATACCCCTCAGCCATCGCAGAAGCTCTTCCACCAACTTGGAGCATTAGCCAAGCCCTTTTGTCGTCCTCCTATACAGGATGGGGAACGTCATCCCTGCAAAAAGACGCCAAAGAGCTCTCCAAATGCGTCTCTTATTTCAGGACCATCAAGTCTGGAAAGATTGTTCTTCTAGGCCATTCAACTGGTTGTCAGGATGTAATGGAGTACCTCACGGGACCTAGACACCAAGAACGCTCTCCAATCGACGGTGGCATCATCCAAGCCCCTGCAAGTGATCGAGAAGCTATACTCATGGAGATGGATCCGGAAATTTATAAATCGAGTGTCGCTACTGCTCAAGCCATGGTAGACGCTGGGGATGGACAGGAGATCCTACCGTTCAAGGCTACAAATAAGTTCATGCCAGCACCAGTAACCGCGTATAGATGGCTGTCACTGGCCAGTCCAAATCATGACGGCGATGATGACTATTTCAGCTCTGATCTGACGGATGAGCAACTGATGAAATCATTTGGGAGCTTGCCGGCGAGGAGTCCTTTGTGCATCTTATTTTCGGCTGAAGACGAGTATATATCTAAACAAATTGATAAGGTGGCTTTGACTAAGAAGTGGATTGAGATAGTTAAGAAGGGCAATGGCAAAGTTGATGAAGAGCACTCGGTCCCTCTGGAAGGAGCATCGCATAACCTGAGCAAAGACTCAGACGAAATTGTCGCCGGACTGGTGCACAAGGTTTTGGGATTCTTGAGTGGACTGTCTCCACATTCAAATCTATGAACTCTTCGATTTCTGTCTACTCACTCGAAGCTCCAATCATCTCACCCAAACGCCGCTAGCCGAGCTAAACTATATATCTTCTGCCATCATATTTGAAACGCCGGTTCCTCAATCCCTCAACTACAACGCCTCTCCCGCAAGACTTGGCAATCTTCTATCCAAGATGTATTGAGCCTTCAGCGCTCGTAGGCTGAAAGACGGTAGTGATGCATAGCTGGCAATTATGAGGCAAGCGCTAATTCAAGAACTATTAGACTAATTGAAAGCGCATTGCATGATTACAATATGCCTTTGCGTTTTGCCTCCTTCTTGTGCGCTTCCATAAGCTTCCCCTCATTTTCTACAACGAGTCTATTGAACAGCTCATCCTCAGCACGAAGTTGGTCACGTGCAGTTTCTACACTATGTCAATGGATTTTCTTCTGCTTTGGGACTTCCACGTACGAAACCAGAACATTTCTGTCTTGACGTCAGAGAAGCGTTTGATGAGCTCCGTGTCTTTTCCAAGCATCTGAGATATTTCATCCATGCGCCAATCAAGGGTCGCTGGAGAAGTCGTCTTGAATAAGCCGTTGTAGATTGACGTCAGATTGTTATACACGTGCTGTGTGAGACCGTACAGGTGCGGTGCGGCTTTTGAGGAATTGCTTAGCTATCAAACGTCTACTAGGTCGTGGAAGAAGTCTTGATCATCGGACTTACTTTTTCTGTCAGAAAAACCATAGTACATCCTGAGCTCTTGGTACGCAAGAATCAGGATCCACAGAGAAGTCCAGATACCCAGTRRGTTACGTCTGCCGATACCATCAGGGCTAGTCGAGAGTTTGTCGATTTCAGCAAGAATTTCAACCTCAAGTTGGACAATCTCTCTCGCTGTGATGAATTTAATTTGCTTTCCTATTGCCCTTGATTCATGGTGATCTTCTGAGTCAAGTCCATCAAGTCGTAGGTCCGCGACAACTCGAAAAACGGCGAAMAACTCCTTCAGATGCAAGCATTTACTTATTAGTGCTCTCTTAAAATGCATTGGGTCAGCTCTTATGGCTCTCGTCGTTGATAGATCTGCAAGATTCCTACCAGAGGGATCTCTCCATTCACACCACAATATCGGTTGGCGAATGCTTCAAACGCAGCTTATGGTTTTTGAAAAGGTCCAGAGTTGGAATACTTTTTGTGGCGAGATACTCTGTACGCTTCCACCAGTYTATCGACCGACGGAAGCAAATCCCAAGCAATGACCAATGGTGGAGAATCACTRGAGTTCCATTGACATCCGAAGTAATCCCAACTAACATGCCTCACCCTTCCAGCACGTTTAGAATCCTGGAAACTCAGAACTGGGACTTTGATATACGCAGTCTGTAGATCTCCGTCGTCGCAAGGTCGGTATCCGAAGTATATGCTTCGCGACGCCGTCCCAGTTGAAAACATGCTTTGAAAATGTTTCACTTTAGCACCGAGTTTGGCAAYCTGAAACAAATCTGGGAAACAATTAGATCGAGCTCTTGAGTGTGAATAGTTTCCAGATTGAGACGGAGGCATACCGATGTGGTCAAATCGAGTCCCAACCAAGCTTTGTCTCTTGCAAATTTGTTGACCCAGAGCAACGCTGCCTRCTCGCTTGACACAATAGTCACAAGGAATGCCGAAGTTACACTTTTCCTATCAGTGGTCTAATTGAGCACTCTAGTGGAAGGGGGACTTACAGGTCCTCGCCTCAGCYTGCATTGGATGCAAGCTCCCACTAGTCTATTCCGAGCTACCTCCCTTTTCCTAGTCGACGAGAATGCCTTTCGCTTTTGCTGGACAATCTTGGTCTCCGGTCTAGCTCCGAATACGAGTATAGACTCATCCCTTTTTCTTTTTCTGGGATTCTGGGAATCTTCGTCTGGGAGAGTGTCATCTGGCTGTTGACACTGGTTCTGTTGGTCAATTGAGTGACTCCCTACTATATTTGAATCCTTATCTGATATAATCACAGGGCTACTGGTAGTAGTGAGATGTGCGGTCGCATCGCCGATGTCTTCGAGAACTATACTGGCTAATTTGGATTCTGTGGGTGTTTGAACCCAACGATTCATGTCCAATTCACACGGCTCAATGGCACCTTGAAGTAAGTCACTTCCCAGATCTGGGAATCCGAATCCGCTGACGTCCATGCCAAAATTCGCATCTCCGAAGAGATTAAGAGCATCAGAAAATATGTCGGGATAGATGTCCATCTCGCCAAATCCGGTATTATCCATATTTGTCGGACTATCGCGTCGGAGGAGATCCTGTACTTGAGAGTCGAAAATAGTGATGCTCTTGGCAAATAGCTCTCGACTTGGTTCATTTAAAGCACTAGCTGATTTTTGAACGTCGCCAGAAGTGAGGCTTTCTAAGCGATGCAAAATCCCGGTGACTACTTTAGGAAATCATGGCTTTTTCCAAGTGAGCCTGCAGACACCTCGCCAATCAAGCTTTGCAGATGCAAATCCCGGTGTGAGAACACCCCCTTTTCACTCTCCGATCTCTCGAAAGAGTTTTGGACGCCCGTGAGACGTTTGGAACATATGTCTCGAAACTTGCTGCATATTGAGAAGGCTCGAATGACTTTTCGATGTACCTGGCTCGCCATGAACAGAAACAGCGGCACTRCTGTAGTAAAAATGTCCCAGGCGCAGTGAGACACTGAAACTGGGCGACTTGAGTGCCGCTTTTTCTGTGCAGGCCACATGCTCATGACGTGCCCACACCATTTTCGGTGGAGGAAATCAACACGTATGAGGATTCAAATCGAGGCACGATGGAAGTATCCTTAGACGTAGGAATATGAAGTGGTATTCTGATAGATATTGAACGCAGGAGACAATACGCAACAGGCGCTTCCCTCGCTTAATCGGATGGCTTGGAGCTATGAAAAGGGGTAGCAACTACTCYAGGTACTTCCTTCCCATTTGGCAATGATATCTGAGATCATAACCAGTTTTCGGCCGAAACAAATACTTTCCTGTATTTAGTATTRTTTTTGGAAGGCTCATTTACACTTGGGGACAGCTCTACTATGTTACTCTCGATCCTTAGCGTCATCCTTCCCGTCGTTCCTTCCTGCCCTGAACCTCTCATGAAGCACCGCTACTTTCTATTTCTTTCTATATCAGTCTACCCCGCCTTTACTGGTAAGTCCTAACGCAGCTGCCCKTTTTAAGCTAGATCATAGCACTTCTTATCTCCAGCGTCAGTCTTTCTTTTYGCATCAGACCTCGCTTTTGCGCCAAGAACACCATCTTCCCCTGGCYAGTAGCCAATGTCTCAAGACTTCCCAAGATTTAATTTRTCTTCACACGAGCGTATTGGAATTTGCCTTTCTGTTACCTTTCTCTTCGTATCCTCTTTTGTGAAATCTCACGGCATACCCGAAGTTTAGGTATTGATCGCTACAATACAGAGAGGGCATCGCCAAGGTTCTAGTGGCTTGTCCTCTAAATCATTGTTCGGTTATTGTTACGTTACTCCTTGTGTAACAATTGAGCAAGATCTCGATTCTCGTTACTCGTAAAATTTAGACCAATTGAAACTGAGAATTTTGCCCTGTCTTGGTGAAGCCAAGAGATGTGTAATCACCAATCAAATCAAGTGTTCACCGATTTGGCGTGATCTCAACAAGTAGTCTGGGAAGGATTCTGCATTCTGGTACYCCCACTGCCTACCTAGTTGATTCTTAATTTGGTCTTTTTTGATACATCGAATAATTTGGAGTTGACTTCATTATCATGGGACGGCTGTCCTCCAAATTCATGGATGTGACAAGAAGGGCGTCGCAGAACGCGTTCTCCAGGAATCTCCACACTAGCCTAATCACTTTTTGAAGTGAGCCAGCAAGCTGGTAGAAGTTTAATATTTGAGTAAGATCAAGCTACTTAATTTTCTGCAGCGCAAATGCTTGGTTGAAAACCGATCGTTGAATTCGCTTTGATTCAGCCTGCTGCCAAGTGTCCCGGAGATATATGGAAGTGCAGCACAATGCGATCACAACATATTACACAGCCAACAAATTCGAAGAATCAATTTCCTGGGTCTTACCAGACGTCCAAAACACGCACTGATTTGTCGAAATTTCAAGGTTCTGTTTCCCAGGATTTTGCCTAGGGGGTCGAGCTGAGCTCGCTACACATTGATCCTTCCACTCCAACGTCTTCTTGTGGCAAGGTGGCTTATATTTAGAAACTTGAAGCTCCAATGACCACATGGGTGCCAGGTATATTTCTATCGATCAGTGAGAACCCCAGGGTATCGGTAAGTGGGGTAAGCCGCCCAGCCGCAAGGAAACTTAGTTGCAGGATGTCACCACCAAATATGAGAATTGTTTGAAGGACTCGAGGTAAAAGCGATCGACTCCAAGGTGGCTTTCAACAAATCAGACTACGGATAATTCCGGAAATCTTCCCAAAGAGGACGAATATTCATATGAAATTGTGATCGCTAGCGGTCAAATAATTCTCCTATTTTGGATTGATATCTTGTACCGTTTTCAGACCCCAGCTCCTCCCTACGACTCAGTCTTWTATATCTTTCCTCGTAGATCCAGACCGTCGCCCCAAAAGCCACATCAAAATGTTTGAAGATCCATTAGTCATTCACGTTTCTCGACTGGTATCTGACCTAGCCTCTCGCGCGGAAAGGGAGCAAGATGCGGGCGAGGAAGCAATCACTGAGCTTGATACTGATGAGGCTGACGATAAGGTAGCCAAAAGATGCTTTCACCATGGATTTCACGTCGTTAACGTCTTCTCAGGGTGCTATCGAAACGCCARGAACAACGCCTTTGAGCGAAACAAGCCTTGTCCGGCGGAAGCTGATACGTAGTTGTYGTGACAGCCCCGAGGAATCAACGTTAAAGCGAGCACGTAACGAAAGATTTGGAGAGACAGATCTTAGGTGTATGTTTTTATTTATCCCAGATCCACTGAAATCGCTAAGTCATTCTGTAAACAGTACCGCCAGAGCTAAGGCRGATCCAAAGAGAACATGTTCAGAGGAGCAGGGTGGAGTTCCCTCTTGGTGGGACAGATCCATTTGATGCCTTCGAGGTATGTCCTAATTCCACATGAAGTCCTACATTCCAAAGGGTTCTTGCGTCAGAGCTGAGTCGCAACTGTTTATCTTGCCGTGTGAGAAGTCAGCTTGTCTCAACGTTTTGGTACTCCCCTGGGCTCAGGGGCTCCATACCAAGAATGCGACTTCCATAATGCTAAATGTCCCACAGCTTCCCAAAATGAGCACTACTGATATGGCTCTTCATCATTGTAAGCACCCCTAACGAAGAGCCCTCATGGTGAGATTGCAATGYGACTGACTGACTTTTCAGGGGTACGTTCTATTCTCATATGAATGGCGGCCGTTTGCCATTACCCTCTCTGTCTGAAACACAACAGAGAGCTCATTCGTTGGACAGGCCAATGTCTTCCAAAACACTCGAATGCCGATGTCTCCGAGAAAAGAATGGATGAAGATCAATCTCTCCGACAAGACACTTCTTTCTGTRACGTAAGCACATCTTTGTTCTRGTTCAGAGATGGCCCCCGCTCCCATAGAGCATGYTRAACGACCCATAGATCTTACTGTTCCGCATCCCACTTCTACTTTGTCAGACGACAGCGGCCGCCACCTCCTTGTCTTATCCAGAAAGCAAATGCGATTGCAAATATCAACAAGGAACTACGGAAGCCTCAACACGTCCAGAATGATTATACCATCGTAGCTGTCACTGTGATGGCAATCCTGGAAGTAAGTTCTGCGTTCCAAGCTATAAGCAAAGCTTACTTCCACATCTAGTGCTTTGTGGGATCGGCAAAAGCTTCTATCATTCATAGAAAAGGGCTGGAGTTGATGGTGAGATCCCGAGGCGGACTTCATAAGCTAGGTCTCAACGGCGCAGCCCAAAGGGCTGTCTCCTGGTAAGTCACCTCTCTGAATCTTTCATGATCACAACTTACCCTAGCTCACAGGGCTGATACAACCTGCGCAATCTTTGAACGAACAAAACCTACCCTAAAACCAATCCTCATCCCCAACGCCGGCGAGACGCCTATCCCGGGCCTCAGCATCGGCGACCTCGACGAACGGCTCCTCGCGCTCACATACTCCAAGCAGCTCAGCAAAGACATGATTTTTATCTGGCTGCGCCTACGCTACCTCACCGAGTTTCTCTCCCAGCACGGCGACGCGCTCGACGACTTCTACTTCAGCGATAAAGCAGATTTTCTGGAGCGGCAGATTCTGTCGGTCTTRCATTCTGAACGCTTGACCGAAACGCCTGCGATTGCGGTCGTAACGGCGTTCCTGAATGCGGCGTTCGTGTATGTGATCGAGGAACTGAGGGAATGTCCCAAGTGGACGAATGTATGTATTTGTCTGTCTGAGAGGATTAGATCRGGCTTGGATCTGGTGGATCTAGATGAGGTCAAGAAGCGGTGTCCGGATCTGCTGCTATGGATTCTGATGCTAGGGAGGTCGGGGGTTTCGCCGGTGGCCGAAGAGGGGAGAATGTGGTATGCGAAGGCGATTCGCGATATGGAGGAGAGGTTTGGGGTGAGTGTTCCGGGGCCCTTTGGGGTGGTAGGGTTGAAGTATTTTGAGCTTGCGGAGAGTACGAGGCGGAGTAGGTTGGGGGTTAAGGTTGAAAGGGTAGTTGAGATTGAAGCTGAGTAGGCTGGATTTCGATTTGTATTAATACTTTGCTCTCAGCTATTGTGATATCAACTCGATTTTGACCCTACCTATCTCCACGGAGAATTCAACAAGAAGTCTGTCTGGGCTTCAGCTACGGGAGGCAAGGACGAAACAACGTCAGGTCTCTGCAAGCAGACGCTACTATTGCAAGCAGTGGTGGATCGGCCTCGTATGGTAGCAGAGTATTACCCTAGCGAGGTCGGGGCCAAGGGAAATCATTGATGTGCTGTTATTTTTGGTATCTGATCTGTCAACGAAGCATTTCTATGCTGTACTTTATCCTGTACTCGTATCGTAATACCATAATGCCAGTCGTCGCTGAAGTGACACCTCAAAGTGTCACTATCCCATACTCCAATGCAATGCTCCGGTGAACTCCAACACGAATACCACCATCCCATGTCCTCAACGCTTCTCAGGCTTCACGTAGTCAACTACCTTCCTCTTCCTAAAGTCCTTCGCCTTCTTCCACTTGACATAGAGTGTTACTGCGTCTTTCAACACCACAAACAGACATCCRCCGGCAATAGTCCGTCCCCATCTCTCCTTCAAGATGCCCTTCGAACCATAGCCCCGTCCAACAAGCTTGTACGGCAATATTAAGTTCAATATGTCGCCCATGGTCGCCGAAATGGCGGGGAAAGCCAGAGCACCAGCGACGGTGGTCGCCATCTGGGCGATGTCGATGTCTCGGCGAATACCCCAGTTCTCGTGGTTGTGGTCCTGCCGTCTTGGACCTGCAGCAGCCGCACCCGCTTGAGCACCCCTACCCTCCCAATCGTCTGGTGGTCCCTCATTGGCTACCTGCATCGCATCTACAATTTCATTTTCGCGCTGCCTCCTCGCGTCGTCCTGAGCCCTCGCATCATCTTCAGCAGGCTGGTCAGCTCTAGGGGGCAGATGGGCTGGCGGCCTCTGATTAGCCACCCCTTGCCGCTCCCTCTGTCTCGCAAGAAATCCTCTCATYTCCGCATCTATGTCATCCGGGCGAATATGATCTTCCGGCCTCTCAGCAGCCACTCGTTCCGCCTCTCTGCGTACGGCTTGTCGTGCCAAGAGTTCGACCTCCTCTCTGATCTGGGCATCCACCGGTGGGTCAGGACCTGCTTCCTCTTCTCGTTCTTCAATGATCTCCAACTCAAAGATGGCATTGCCTTCTCCATCTTCTCCTGCGGCTCGGGCAATGTCCTCTGCCGTCTCACCTTCGCGCGGTCTTCGCTGCACGGCCAAATCCCATTGCTTCTCTAAGTCTGCAAATGCGTATCGGTAGAGTTCGGAGTAGGCTGTGCGGAGGTACGGCAGGGCGGCAAATGTAAGGCCAGGAGTRGGAGGCCAGTGTTTGATGTCACGATTRGAAGGGTCAAGGAAGTACTTTTGAACAGTATTAGTCAACAGCTCAAGGGGCGAGGGTCCAGTAGACTTACAATAGGAACAAGTAGAGGGAAGGTGAAAGCAGAGATTCTAGTTCTTAGTAATATCAACGCAGGCGCGATTGAGGGCAAGCCAATCCATAACTTCCAAGATGGCGTTGCTGGTCCTGGGAAGAATGGATCGCTCCCCATGAAACCAAACTTGATCCCCCGCCAAAGATCTTGGGCCGCCTTTCGAACTCCAGTATGGGTTTGATCTGGTGCCACTACTTCGTTCAAGATCCTCAGCCCATCCTCAGCTCCAAATACGACCATGAATGAATGAAGACCATAGACAAACAATCCGGAATAGACGGAGCCGAGTAGCGCAGAGCCTGCGAAGGGAAGGATGAGAGCACGACCAGTTCCGGCTACCCGATCGTAGAGGTCTACCATGAGGTCTCGCGGCCGATCTATCCTGAGCAGCGCCTGGCACTGTGGGCATTTGATCTTCTGTACAGCTGCTAGCTCGCCGGGTTTGGGTTTCTCCTGGTCGGCGATCCATTCGAGAAGGCATTCTTCATGAGCTACCAGCGAACATGGGCAAGGCGAGCGCCACTGGACATCTTCTCCGGCCGGGTCTTCGGAATCATCTTGTTGACAGATCCAGCATGTGCGAGTCTCGGCGGCGGCGACTTCAGTGTGCGGGTCGTTCAGAGCTCTTGTTGAGGACATTTCTGGGGCGGATTCGCTCTGCGCTTGCACGGGTACGGGTACGGGTATGGAGCTGGTACTTTGCCGCCTGTCGCTCTGGCTGCCCCGGCTGCGCTCGCGTGGCAAGGAGGCCATTGCGGTGCTGGTGAGGGCTTGGAAGACGTGAACAGGAGATGGAGTGGATGGCGCTACSGCATTGTATCTGCGGGTATGTTTGTTGGGTCAGGCTGTGTCATTATGCGTTTGTTTCCACGTTCATCGCCCGGTTGCGCGCTGGGAAAACAGAGCTTGTCGTCTGATAGGCACGAGCCGAGGAGCAATGTTTCAAGTGCAACGCCAAACTACCTTAGTAGTGCCTTTGTCCTCTACGAGTAAAGACTAAGTCCCACCGCGTCACATAGTAGCTAGCGACGACTTCTTCTCTTCATCAAAAGCCTCATCCAACATCTGTTCGCCTGCATGCCGTGCCACCATGATCGTCTCCCGCTTTCGGGGGCGCCCGTTATCATTCATTACCGTCCTATCCCAGGCTGCCCCCCTCCTTTGCCTTTGCCTTGCCCCTACTGAATACCCGCAGCGAGTGCTAAGCCCTTTACGACTTCCATTGCGTGTCATTTGAAAATGCCAAGGGAAATCCAACATTTCCCATTGCTCGAAGCCCATGTTGTTTTTGGGATGCTGACCCCCCATTTCCAGGGGCTTTTTCTGAAGCAGATCCTTCTGATGTAGGTTGCCCCAAATGGCAGCTTCGCCGCTCTCATCTCCACGACGAGATTGTCTTTGGGCTTCGCTATGCACAATATTCTTTCGCTGTCTATATCCTCGCGCTCCTCTTTGCCCTCTGTATAGTATATCGCAGTTCTTCATGTAGTATAGCTATGGGCCCGCGCAAACCTTTCCTCCTCGTTGTATTTCTCACTATCTTCGCAGCCATCGTCTTCGTTGCGCGGTATGGAGCGCAGGATTCTGCGCAGCTCAAGAAGGTAGATGCCTGGATACATTCGGCCACCGGCGCGAATCTAAAGAACGCAGAGTCGAAGTGTAGCCAAGATCTGAGTTGGCTCGAGCCGTATCAATTCACCTATCCGATCCAATATGTTTCGCGCGACATCCTCACAATCCCCTCCTTGAACGGCGAACGCCCACCTCTGACGGTGATTGACGAGCCTCTATTCGGCGAATTCTCGACCGTCGATCTCGCACAGTCCCAAACMTTAATTGTCGATAAATGTCTGCCGCCGTTGACACTCGAGGTCCCCCACGGCACCATTCAGCCCGTGAATGCCTCGAACATGATCTTCGGGCTCCAAACTACGATGAACCGACTTAAAGACACGATGAAGCACTTRGAACGCTGGCTGCCGCATACAAATGCACGTCTCTACGCAATTGTGATCGAAACAGAAGAGGTGGTATCCAACGATGCGGAAATGGTAGCCCTGGAAAAAGAATTTCGCAATAGGGGGATGGATGTCTCAGTCATTCATCCGGTGCGGCAGATTGATTCGTTTGCTCAGAGATATTTCTCTTTGGTGAATGTTATGTACGAACATGTCAACGAGAAGACGGAATGGGTAGTGTGTATAGACGACGATACGTTCTTCCCTAGTATGTTCGATTTGCTGGAATTGCTCAAAAAGCACGATCACTCGAAGCCACAGTATGTAGGAGCACTAAGTGAGGATTGGTGGGCTGTAAATCACTACGGGCTTATGGGATTCGGTGGGGCAGGAATCTACCTCTCAGTACCAATGGCCAAGATTATTGATGACCACCGAGACGAGTGCAAGGAGAATCTGCGGACGACAGCAGGCGACATCAGTATCATGGACTGCGTGTACCGATTTTCGTCCACGAAGCTCACGCATGTACCAGCGCTGCACCAGATAGACTTGTCCGGCGATCTGGCTGGATTCTACGAGTCGGGGCGGGAAATACTTTCTCTTCATCACTGGAAGGGAGGCGATTGGGGATTCAAGCTCGAGATGGAGAAGCTACATTTGGTTGCCGATATTTGCGACTCTTGCTTCCTGCAGCGCTGGCAATTTCAGAATGAGATGGTTCTCTCAAACGGCTACTCCATCGCACACTACCCGCAAGGCCATATTACTGGCAAGAAGCCGGGAGGATTGATGGGTACAGGCGTCRGCGGCGGAACAGTCGACAAGATCAATCTTCTGGAGATGGAGCATACCTGGCACGACCCTCTCGACAATAACAACATTATCCACTCTCTTGCGCCAATCCGCGAAAAGATGCCCGACGAGGTTAAAATTGGCTATAAACTCCTCGACAGCATCCTCGTGGACAGTGATGCGGGAAATGGGAAGAACAGGGACATCGTGAGGCAGATATACTTCAAGGAAGAGCCGGAAGGAGAGAAAGACACAGTCATGGTGTTGAACTGGCATTCTGGAGCGCCTGCGCCTTCAGCAGGGCTCCGGGAAGCAATCAAAGCTGCCGCGTCAGATCAGCCAAACGAAAACACGACTGCGACGCCGTTAAAAAGAAGCATTGATTGAGCATCGGCACGGCGTTTGGGCGGAGGTGGTTGGTCCTGTTTGAAAGAAGTCTTCCTCTGCGAGTCGAGGCATATGGGCGGGCGTTGTTTCCCTAGCAAGTAGATACCATGATAGAACCTAAAGTACCTAAAGTACCTAATGACACTGTATTATTCCTCCACTTCCGCCTCCCTCCACCTCCTATTCTCTTTTTCCGAGCCCGCATTTCACTCCCGCCCACCTCCTAATCTATTTTTTCGAACCTACATCCCCTCTTCCGCCCACCATCGGAAGTAAATCCGAACCCAGACTCCCCCCAAGCCAGAATATTCTCCCGGCGCCCACCCCAAATCGTCCGATCTCCCTATGCGATAAGGCCACAAAGCGCACGATGCCTTCGGAAGGGAAACCTTTTCCGCCCGCCGGATATCGTCGGGAAGATTGCGAAATGCAACAAATGTTTGGGAGGCCAGGAAAGGCATAAGATTGGGAGAATTGGCGGATGAGGGCCGGGTATGTGTTTAGGAGGTGGCGTTAGGACGGGACTGGATGGGCCCGATAGGGCGGGCGTGAGGGCTCGGGAGAGGTCCCGATGACGGAAATGGGATAGGGATGGGAAAAAGGGATCTGCGAGAATGCGATCTCAATCTCAGAGAATAAGGTTCGTCCCGCGAAAAGGTGGTGAAGGTAAGGGTCCCAAAATTAATGAAATTAATGAATTAATTAATAAAACTTCATTAATTAATTAATAATGATGAAGTCATTAATAATACCTTTAATTTAAAGTTTTAAATAGGTATATTTTTATACTTTTATAATATTATATAATTATTAAATTAATTATTTTTAAAATTGGAAATAATTTTAAAATTATATTAAAGCATTTGCTTCTAATTTAAAAGTTTTTTATTATTAATTTTAATGTTATATTGATTTTTTTAAATTATATTATTTTTTAAATTTAAAAAAAAAATTTTGTTTTCTAAACAAGCTATTAATTATACTATTATATTCATTAAATTTAATGCCTTTTACATAGCCATTGCTAAAAATTATAAATTTATATATATAAAATAAAGCTTATTTATTTGCTTAATTACCAAACGGTTTTATATTTTCGATTATAGGAAATTTATAATAAAAAAAACTTATTTAGAAGGAATAGAATTTATAGTAAAGAATAGTAGATTAAGGGCAAATTTGAAGAGACCAGGGGCTGCATAAAACTACATAAATTAACTATATATTTTATAATATTAATAAATTGATTCTTACTATTTCGTTCTAAAAAATATATAGATTTTCGATTAAATGCCAATACACTACATATAAATAAAAAACAAGTTTTTTTTTCTAGTAATTAAAAAACTTATAATATTTTACTTAATTAAGGCATTAGTATACAAAAGCTTAAAGCCATTCATTATTATCAATACTAAAAATATAAACGTAATTTATAAAAATAAAAATATAAACAATTAAATAAATTAAAAAAAATTATTTTTGTTTTTAATCTTACCAATTATTTTTGCTAACTTTATATAAATAATTATAAAAATTTTAAAACTAAAGATCTATTCTAGGTATAAAATTGTTTTTCAAATATTACTTAATTTATTACTAATGAAAATATATTCTATTAATTATTATATAATTTAATTTAGATATTTTTTGTTTTTTATAAAAAGGTTTTAAAACCTCTATCAAAACCTTATTTTTCTGCCAATTGTCAAAATTCTAAAACAAAGGCTTAATCATAATTGGCTAACTTTAATTATTATTAAATCACTTGGCGTAAATTTAGAAAACTTAAAAAAAGTAATTAATTAATTTGATTTATTAATATTAAATATTTTAATACATTAAAATTATAATAATTAAAATTTTAATTTCTTTATATAATTTTATTATTTGTTGAAAATATATTAATTATTTGTTAAATTTGTAGAAAAAGGATATAATTTTATTCGAAAACTTTACAAAAAAAATACTTATTGGAGGCAATTTTTGTAGATTTAGCCATAATAGATTTTTAAATATAAACTAAAAATTATAAAAATTATAAAGTACTAAAAAGACGTGATTATATTTAAGTAGAGTAATAAAAACTTTTTAAACCTTCCGTTGGATATTGCAAATATTAGAAAAAAAAAGCTGTCCATTTGAAAAGATTATTTCATATAATTTTCTTTATAAATTAAATAATATTTTTAATAAACCATTTAATTGTTATTTTAATAGTATTAATATTAACGTTTTCCTAATAATAGGAAATATAATTAATAAAAAAAAATATATTTTTAACGTAATATTTTATAATATTAAAAAAATTATTATTAATGATTTATATATATAAAACTAAATTTGCCATTATTTGAACCATATTTTTGATTTTATTATAGTATTTTTCAAATAAAGTACTGGAAAAGGTTGTTGAATTAAGAAGAATATAATTAAGATATTTAAAGAAGATTTTTTATTTAATTAATTTAAATATACTAAAATTAGCAATTAAAATATAAATAATTATAATAAAAAATTTATTAATAAAGGTAAAAATAACTTTATAAAAGAAAGTAACTATATGGATTAATTACTTTGTTTTCTTTTGAAAGGCTTTCCCCTACTTGTTTTTGCTATACTTAAAATAATTTTTAAAGTAAGGCTTTTGTAATTTTATAATATTATTAGTTATATATTTATTATAATAATTATAAATAATTTTATGGCCTTTATTTTTAATAGTATTTATATAATTAAATTACAAATGAATATGCCTGTTTTCTTACGGATTAAAAAAATTCTTTTTTATTCTATTAAAATAAAAATGGTAATGTTAAAGAAAATTAAAAGTAATATTATAGGAATCAAAGATTACTAGCAATGAAGATTTCTTAGATTATTAAGCAAAATCTCGAATTATTATTAGTTAATGACCAAAATTCATTAATTTATTATTAATTATTAATGAAGGCCTTATTAAGTTAATTAACGAACCCTAGGTGAAGGGGARGAAGGAAAAGTTATGCAAGCACAATTAACCTCCCCGCGATGATGCATGATGTGATGAAAAGTTATGAACAGCCTCAAAATCGACTGCTATTGTGTTGCACCTTCCTCAATCACAACGTTAGGATGCTCCATCGCCGTCCCCACAGCGTGCGCTTGGTTCCTTTTTGCATCTCCGAGACTGCACCATCTCTCGCCTTCCTGGTCACACAATGATCTCGAAGCTCTTAAGTACTGTAGGACCGCAGCGGGGTTCAAACATCACGACAAGCTTGATCATGTTGGGCCATTTCGTTATGTTTTTGATTGTTATTACTACCTGATCGATATCCCGCAAATGCTTCAAATCCAGGAGACCACCCAATATCCATCCACTGTYGCGCCATTTTCACCGAACCACATTCCGCCTGTGTAGCTAGGAGATACTCGAATAAACAGTGCTCCAATTAGGATGCACACTGCTCGTGGCGGCCTTCGTTTGGATACTGGTGACCTATTCCCAGCAGTATCAGCATTCGTCCCTTCGATTTCTATCTCATTCGCTACATACCGTTGTTGCGGGATAGATTTGATTGACAAATGTCTGCGAAACCGTGACCAACGGCGACGCAGACGTTATGATACACGAGCAAATGAAGGCCATGTACTCCATGCCGATGCCCAAGAACACAGGGTATGAGGATGGGTTGTATCCTCGTCTCTCCATGCCCCTTTCTTCAAGAGCAGCAGTGGCGAGGGAAGGTACAGCTGTGATGGTGGGATTGGACTTGCATCCTTCCTGCGCATTTCTTAGCACTAAATTTCTTTCTCACGAATGCTTTCTCATTTGAACATCAGATATCCACATGAGAATGACGGAACTTACTGGCAACAAGTCACCACACCCTCGATCATAGAACGTAGCACTTCCATCACCACCGAACGTTATTTCGGCCGCTGGCGCATTGTATAGATTACACCTCGTCGTACCGCGATCGTCCACGACTTGGAAAGACTTACATGCCATCCTAGCAAGACAACGTTGTTGACAACTTTCGCCATCTAGCGGCTCGAAATTAGCGACCAGGTTATCCCCGTTTCCATCCGCAGCCAGACCGCAAATCTGAGATGCTAGAGGAGCTRGACAGAGCGCTGTTACCGTTGAGGATCTACAGATGCCCTGTTATAGAAGATTCAATGAAGGGGTRGGTTACATACCGTGCATCGGTGGTCGTTCTGGTTGTAGAGGTTGTCGTTCGGGCCACCAGCGTCAAAGTTGTTGCGACGGTAGTGGACGTAACCAAGACATTTGTGTAGATCGTTCCCTGGAGGAATCCGGAGCAGAAGGCCGAGGCATTTAGTGATTGCGTTCTATGTTATATCAGGATATAGGCATTTGGAAGGAGGGAGGCGGATCTAACGCTTGAAGGACTTTGCTAACTCCAGTGTCTGTACTACATGCTACACAAATGTAAGTAAACCATTGGGAAAGCCGGAGAGGCATTTATACCAGGTACGGCACTCCATCTCTTGACATTTTGCGAAGCAATTGCTGAACTTGCAGTTAGAAGCAGGACGGTGAGTGAGGAAATTGGGCTCATCCTGACAGGATTTCGATRTAAAGTTATCGCGACCCCAGGATCTGGGAACTGCTGAGCATTCACATGATAGTTATGCCAGGTGTACGCTCGTGACCTTCCCCTCTTACAAACATCGCAACGGTGCTCCATAAGCTAGCTGAGAGTCTTCAATTCTGCAGCAAACCAACAAATCTACAGGTTCAAGCTTCCTGGATGATTGCCGTTCGCCAATCGGGTGAGTACCTATGTCCCTAGCTAATTGGATAGGCTAATACCACAAATGCAACTGCAGTTGGATTTCATGAAGTCACGCTACAAGGAGCCAAGCTCCAGCTCCTCTTTCCAGCAAATTTTGYGGTGTTGGAAAGATCCGCCTTGTGAAAGCCGATATAAAGTGGCTGGAATTCACCGAAATAGGAAGGCGGGGACTGACCGCCGGGYCCTACCTGCATGCAACACGGAGGGGCACATGTACAATGCAAGGACGATCTGGATCCACAATGCAGCTGGTTATATTTCAAATCTCGGACCTTTCGGCCACGCCTGTGTTGAGCAGGTCAAATTTTTACACTGTCCGTTCCCTTGACGTAAGCAAAAAACTCCCCATCCCAAATTTTTGTTGAAGGCTCATCGCCATGGTATCACCACACCGYTTCGCTCCTTCCTCATACTCGGTACTTGTAACCCGAGATTYAAGCTCATGGCTCGCCGGGCCAAACATCGTCCGCAATACTCCTCACCAGCTGCAATTTATTCTTCATGTCCTCCCATCCCAGTAAGTTTCCTTCCTCGTGACTCGCAAAGCCGCATTGAGGCGACACACCCAGTCTCTTGAGCGCCTCTTCCCTCGTCTGTCCTACTCCTTTCGCAATCATATCTGCCGCCGCATAAATCCTCTCCTTCATCTTCTCTTTGTCTTCGAGCTCTGGGAATTTGCTGGTGATGACTCCTAAGATGACGTTCTTGTGTGACGGGAGGTGTAGCAGAGGCTCGAACCCGCCAGCGCGGGGGGTGTCGTACTCTAGATAATAGGTCGCGACGTTGAGGGTCTGGAAGAGCTTAGTGGCGATGCGGTCGTAGCCTCCTTCCGAGAAGTGGCGGGAGCCCATGAAGTTGCCTCTGCAGATGTGGAGACCGAAATGTATTTTGTCCGAGTGGGCCGCGATGCTGTCGTTGTAGCACTTGATGTATGCGTCTAGCAATTCGTCTGGTGTCTTGGTGTTTGACTTGTCCTCTGCCCATCCTGCCAGCATTTTCTCCGAGCAGAAGTCTTCAGATAATTAGCGAAGTCGCACATAACGAGGGTTGAGAAGCTTACACGCAAAGTTGGGGTCGTCGAATTGGACGTTTCTCACTCCAGTCTCGTACAGAATATCCAATTCTGCTCTGACAGCCTTTGAAATATCCGAGAAGTATTCCTCGTCAGTGGCGTATACGTCTTTAGGGAAAGCCAAGCCATCCTTGTAGCGCAGATGGTACCAAGGCGGCGCGATCATTGTCAGCTTGATATCACCCCATCTCTCTTTGGGGATCAGAGTCTTGAGAAACTCGAATTGGCCGACCAGGGTGCTCTGGCCCTTATGGCGGATCTTGCCAGTGCAAAGACATGACTGTCCAGGCTTGTGGCCTTTCTCGATGAAACCCGCGATGTCAGGGACATACGGACGGAAGATGTCCATAGATGGGTTTCGGATCTCCGTCATGCCCTCTAGCTCCTCGAAGAAGGTGCCCCAGAAGACTGCACGGCTATAGCTTGATATCAGTATCAAGGAGCTCATGTGGGGCCGTGTTATATATACATACCGATACTCGCCATCAGAAACAGCACGAAGACCAMTATCAGTCTGGACCTTCACAACCTTGGTGATCGCCTCATCCTCAGCCTTAGTAATCTCCTCCTGGCTGATCTGCTTGTTCTCGAAAGCGGCACGCTTCTCCAGGAACCCCTTGGGACGGAGCAGGGAGCCCAGGTGCTCGGCTCGGAAGGGAGGGTTGCGATGGGTCGTCATCGTGTGTTTCCGGGTAGCTGGGTGGYCTGATGGCAATCTATGGTGTTGGATTTGCCAGGGCAATTGAGTTTTCGGGATGTGTGGAAGGGGTGGGAATGATCGATGGGAAGGATTGAGATAGTGATGGCCCCACATGCCCCGCTGCCCACCACCCGTCCGTTGCCCCGCACCTGAGGGGCTTTGTAAATACCCCTGACTAGGACTCGCTAAGGTACGCTATGAAAGATGACGACTTCTTTAAACTATCAATTGAATTATAGCATCTTCGCGACGGAGGTCTGGGAGCTCACTAAGTGGTAAGATATGGGAGGCTTCTTTGAGTGAAGGAAACGGGAGTCTTCTGCTTTCGATATCTGGCAAACTCCCTCCCTCAAATCCTCACTGGAGGTTAAAAATTGCAGGTGTTCTCACACGAATCAATGCCTTGATCTAGTTCTCTGCTCGAACTCCKGTCGCCTCGCAAATCTCGCAAGTCACACCTAAGCCCTAGATGCTTGATCATGCCAACATATCGATGAAAGCGTGTCATTTTCGATGCCCAAGTTTCATTGCTTGCTTCAAGATTCTCATACACTGAACAAGACCATTCATAGCCATCCTCCTAGCCTTCAACGTATTGCAACCCTTAGCACATTATCTCCAGCTCAACAAGTATCGAATTTCCATGATATGTGCCCCCTAATGAAGAAATATGTAGTGACAGGACACAATGCCGAAATCTCGGTGACATATTCTTGGCCTTTCATTCTGCCACGAGAAATGGAGAAACGTCCTTTCTGACGTATTCAGTCGTAAAGAGCTCGGTCTTGAACCTATGGAGGAGTTGTTTTAAAACATCTTGACCAGGTYCTTTGCCGAAGATCTTGTCGATGAAAAAACATCGCCATTGCCGCTGTCAATTACAGCCCCCTTCCTTTCYAGGTAACGCACTAGCCAGAGCGGCATACACTGCTTGAATGGCSAATCTATCTCGTCGTAGGTCGTGTAGACATAAGTTGTCAATTYCRAGATCTCGGTGGCCTTAGGTCTTTTGATTCCTAACGCCTTCACTGGATTCCACAAGCCTTCCATCACAACATTTTGAAGTTTGGGCATTAAGAAACGCTCTCYAAGGTGCCACAATTTGGCTACATCGACRAGTCTGAGGTCTCTCTYCGCGTGTTCGATCTTCTGGGTGGAGCACCAATTCACCAGCAGACCAAAGATATCGCTCTCCACATCATCAAGCCTCATCTCCTGGGTTTGGCCTTCGATGGAAGCGCCCTTGCTGTCGAACGCCTTTTCAAAGAATGGYGAGTAGTGGCAGATGGCGCTCTTGTGGAGGACGAATTTCCGAGCATCGGCACCGACGACTAAGGTGACGAATGTTTGGGGTCCGGCATAGTATCTTGTACTCGAAGTTAAGAGCTTTCGCTGGACTTCTGATTGTCTTAGGGAGTCTGGAACTTTCCGGCGGATCTTGGTTGGCAGGGACTGGAGCTGGTGATGGTGTTGATGCCGTGCCCGGAAGGAGGTGAAGGAGGGTAGAGACGCCATTGCCACTATGTTGTTGACGCTAATGAGGGTTGATGTTGAAGAAAAGGAGGTGGAGTCGCGCTGAGGGAAATTTCCCGGGCGCTTGTTTTTGTAGGGAAGAATTTGGGTGAATTGAAGGAAGTCGCGTCTTGGGCGCCTTCCCTCTTTTGAGCGGACTGCTCGCCTTCCAACTTTCAACAGAAGCTGCAATGCAGCTTGGTGTCTGAGTGGATTAAATCTCGATTTTATATCCGTGAAAGGTCTTAGTCGTTTGTACCAGGACTCAGGTACGAGATRCGTGTGGTAAGCTTCTGAGAGATGAGGCCCTGATTGAAATATTGTTAGGAATGTTGATGGGCGTTGGGAATGTTGATGGGGCAYTTGGAATTGAATCAATGAATGCGAAGCTCAGATRAGAGATCTTTGGAATTCCTCTTAAGAAAAAGCTCTTGGAAATCTCAAGAGCTCGAGAGAGAAAGTACCACAATAAGTGAGACATTCTAGATCATATCGCATGGAGACCGCACCTTTAAAAACAACGTAGCATATTTCATTAACGATTAGACTCCGATTCTGTTCTAAGAAAGCACCGCAGAAAAATGATTCCTCCCCTAAGCATCCACCTCCGCCTTCACTTCATCGYCACCTCGCGCAGCCTCAGCATCAAGCATCTCTCCCAATTTCCTCTCCATTTCCTCCGTCCCAGTCTCCGAGCCCTCCAGCACCACGACCTCAGGTAYATGTGACTTTTCAACTGGCTTCTCGTCTTTCTTGCGCCTGGTAGGTTTGGCGGGCTTAGCAGGCTTGTCTTTGTCTTTATTCGTCGGCTTGGTGACTTTAGTGCGCGTTGAAGCCGCACTCTTTATCTTTCCACCACGTGAACCTGGWCCACCTCGAGAGCCTGGACCAGTGGGTTTCTTAGGCTTTGCGGTACTAGTCATCTTGCCCTTGGTAGTGGGTTTGACATCCTTGTTGACATCCTCCACTTCATCCTCAACATGTACCGGCATCTTTCTGCTCGCGAATTGTGACTTGATARCATTCTCAAAGTCGGCTTGGTCAGGATCAGGGCCATATAAATTTTGCGGTGGGAAGGCCTCTCGCTTGACCATCTCGGCGAGCTGGTCTGCTCTCATGACTGCTCTCGCTTGGTAGTCCTCGTTGATTTTCAAATGCTCCATACTGGCTGGGACATTTGAATGGAGTGCCATTTGGCGCTTTGCGGTGCGAGGAACTTCGTACTCGTCGAGATCAACTTGCTCCCGGGCTCTCTTGAACTGATTTTTCGAGCCGTGGCGGAATCGAGGATCTTGGCTAGCCGGCGAATAGTGATCGTTGTATGGATGGTGATGGTATGCTGCACGGCCGCTATATTGTTCACCATATCCAGCAGCAGAAGTTCCAAACCGACCTCCAGATTTCCAATTCTCCTGCACCCAACCAGGCGGATAACCTTGAACGGACGACCGTGGATCCTGCCAGCCCATACCCTGGTGCTGATGCTGGCGTTGCCTTCCGAGGTTTGGGCTATTCGCGAGCAAGTCATGAGTGAAGATGGGTGGCTTCTCGCCAACAGCCTCACACATTCCAGGTCCAGCAAGGCGGCCAGGACCTCTCTTAGGAGACCTCTCAAAAACGTCATCAGCTCCCGAACGGCCGTGTCTCGGAACTTGGTATCGCCCGTAGCTCTCTGGGAGAATGACGTAGYCGGAAGRAACTGGCGAAGATTGGTAAGGAGGAAACATGCTCGTCACTGTTCCGTACTGATCGTACTGGACGGGATAATTATGTTGAGGTTGGTATTGTTGAGACATGCTTGCTTGATGAGGGTGATGATAAGAATGAGGAGGAGTATAGTAATCATTCTGAGCATAAGGGTCATTAGAGGACATGTTCATCTGATCAGGATTGGTGTTGAACGGAGGTGAGTGGACGTTTTGAGAAAGAGATGAGAGGGAAGAAACGGTCGTTAGCTTGGGACTGGGATGAAAGCCCGATAAGAGAGACTGATGTCGACTAGCGGGATGAGAAGATTGATCAAGATTGTCGGGGTATTCTTTGGCGTCATGGAACTGATCGGGAGACATGGTTGTTTTCGGGTCTAGGTCGAGGTTGCCGTTGTCGTTGTCGTTGATGTTTGATGTAGATTCGGAATTATGAAAGTGAATATACTCCGCAATCGCACTTGTCTCCTTAGGAAGTTGTTTTGGAAGAGGACTTGGACTGGGAAGAAAGAAACGATTCAGGTCGTCGTTTGTACTCTCTTGGATGTTGGAGACTGTGCTGGTCAAGGGCCCTGAAGTGTGAAGCTGGGAAATATCGTGAGAGATGCTCTTTTGTGAGTCACCGATTTCATCAAGAGTAGTTATCTCACTCCTAAGTCCCGTCTCGTCTGTTGAGACAAGAGCGAGGGGTGCCTCAGACGGCGTTGCTTCTGCGGTTGATTGGTCGATGGTGAGYAATTGAAAGTCGACTCCYTCGAGATTTCGCTGTGGAGGATCAGAGATGAAGTCAGATGGAACTGTAGGACTTTGTAATTGGGATTCTTCGTCGGAATCAACTACTTTTTGGAGTTGAGTGTTGTGAAAGCCTTCACTCTTTGTCTTAGCTAGCGAATTTGTAGACGCGAGAGAGGAAGGAGGGCCGATGTCGCTGTCCTCTGCTAGCTGCGACGTAACTCTGTCTTCAGAATGAATTCTGAGAAGTGAATCGTTCTCAGCTTGAGAGGCCAAGGAGGTCGCGTGAGAGTGTTGGTGAGAGTCTGTCAAAGGCAAGAGTGCCCGAGCAAGGAGCCGGGAAAGCTTGGATGTGCAAAGCAAGCAATTTTGGGGCATGATTCGAGGAGCGTACAACAAGAAAGATTGATGAATTGCGTAAAGAAAAGTGAAAGCATTAAAAATAGATCGATGTGCGTAAAGTTAGGTCGAAGCTAGCTGTGGCTGGTGTGTTGACTTAGAAAAGTAGTGCGGAAGGCGCGTGGTGGGGATCGAAACTGAGTCCTTCAAACCCCGATGACTCTCCCTTAAGCGACTAATCGAAGGAAGCGATTTAGGGCAGCAAGCCCATATGCTTGATATCGCTTCGAATGCTCTAAAATATTGAAGGGAGAAATGATCCTTGAGTTCTGGAGTCTCCGACAAACCCAACAGASTYAAGATAAAAAGCGTGTAAGAGAAAATCGACGGATGCTCAGGCCTTGCCTAAGGTCCAATTACAAATGAGAGAGAATATTTTCAACGCATAAGAGGGATGRCACTTTAGTATAGAGCAAAATTCCAAGATCAAATGTGATCATCCGTTATATCCATTCTTGAGGTATCCTGCTGCAAAAGCCAGACCATATTCCCGCGGTATCATCTAGTGCCATGACCCCAGCGCCAACAAATGCTAAAGAATTCCAACTCCGACCAATGCCACGCCAACCAATGCTGCTCTCTATCACAACTCCCCGTCATGAAGATCTATCTTGACCCGATCTTGCTTCCACAACTCAGCTTCGGAGGACTTATCAGCCTCAAGAGGTTCTTCGGAGGGCTCTTCAAAGTTTCGCAGGTCTTCCTCTTCTAGGGTACCTACAAACGCCCGCCTGATAAAACGCAGCCAGACCTTGTTCTTCTCCTTCTGTTTGTGATGCTTCTTCTTCTCGTGCTTCTTCTTCTTGTGCTTCTTCTTCTTCTTTCCGTCCGCTTCGACTTCATCTTCATCGTCGAGCACATCGACATCGTCATTGATATCTTGGACTGTATCTTCAAGTTCTGCAAGCCCATCGATTTCATCACCCTTCTCTGGTTTGTACTGCCCAATTCTGTGGGCTAGTTTGATGTAGCTCCGCACCGTCATGTCCTTCAACTTGTACACTGGATCCGTGAATGTATCATATTCGACCTGATATTGGAAAGGCTTTGGRTGGGGAACTTTGTCTTTAGGATGTTTGCCTTTGTGCTTTCCCTCGTGCCACTTATCGGCATCTATATCATCCTGTRAGGAATTAGACTCGTCAGGATCAACGAAATTTGCGTTGTTGAGATAAGTCAAGTTGGCGAAGTACTGGGTGTAGCCAAGCCATGTCAGAGTTTGAGGAGAATAGGCGGGTCCTGGAGGCGAGYTCTTCGAGGGTGGATTTGGAACCACAAGGTCGGGATTTGAAGGTTTTTTACCCTTCTTCTTCTTCTTCTTCTTCTTCTTCTTCTTGGATTTCTTGGCTATTCCCTCATCATCTTCACCATCCCCTCCATCAAAATCGGGCTCGTCGCCATCTTCGGAAGTAAGGTCTTCTTCCTCGTCTGTTGAATCGACAGTCTCGAAGTCATTCTCTTCAAGCCAGTCCAGCTGTTCCGTGTCCGCTATTGTTGTCTGGGTAAGGCCAGTGATGTTGTATTCAACAACCCGCAGCGTGGGGAAGTAATTAGGGACAACACTTGGACCAACGTGGGAGACGAGAAATCTTTCACCCCATGGACCGCCAATCCTTTTCAAAAGCTTGTCTTTCTTCTTTTTCTTGCCGGCATCTTCGATGTCCTTGATCACTGAAGCAGGATTCGGCAAGTCGGACCAGTCAGCCCGCAACTCCTCTAGATAATCATTGGCCGACTCGATCGACAACTCTTCATCCATCATAGCCCGGATCTCTTCGATTTCAGATTCATTCTCTTGGAGCAGGTCGACGTCCTTAGTATCGTGAAGCATGAAATGGTCAATATTCATATGACCGTAAAGACCACCAACGATAACGTCTCGATATTGCTGAAGCCATAGAGTGTATTTTTGCCAGCATGTCTCATCCCACAGCTGCTTGCTCTCCGTCCTAGCTGGAGGGACGTGGCCGGTCAAGATTGCTTTCATACCACGTTCGCGCATGAACTGTAGCTGGATCCGAAGCCATTCAAAGTGCTCATACCCAGGCTCGGATCGTAGAGAGCATCCATCGACTGCTGCGTTATGGCTGAAGAAGTACAGCGTGTTGAGGCTGAAGACGGCCAGCTTCTTAGGAAGGACCTCCACGTAGAACCAGCCTCCCCTCTCAAAGCCATGCCTCTGTTCTTCGGGTATGAATTTGCTCCATATATCTGTGTACGACTTCAACCATTTGTTTGGGCCTGAAAGGAGAATATTATGCGGAAGGATGTCGTTGTTGCCAAAGGTGGGCACAATCGGGATCGTCAAGGCATTTTTGGGATCGTCTTGTTTGCTGAAGGTCTCTGCGAACTTCTCCGCGATTTTTCGATTCGTATCAAGGACCTCGTCCCGGTTTCGCGGTATCTTTTCATCGCTATCGTGGCGTGCAGAATCCCCTGTCCATACCACAAAATCGATTTCGTCTCTGATATTCTGCTCGATCCAGTGAAAGGTCGCATTTATGAGGGCGAAAGGCGTGTCGCAATCCGTGGTCTCGGCGCCGTATGTACCTGCAGCACCTTTGCCGCGATGGCAGGCGTCATCTTCTTCGGTGGACGAATGGACTTTGTAATGGGGATCTGGGTGCAAGTCTGGGATGGGATTAGCATCGCGCAAGGAGATAAAAGATAAGGTTCGACCAGCCTACCGGTTATGTGAAGGAACCTGCCGTGCAATGGCTTTGAGCCCTGCGGGTGTGGGAGCTCGTGTGGGAGGTGGGAGGGCGACGCTGCAAGGTCCTCCAATGGGACCTGCAGGGGATRGTCTGCTCTATCGATAGGGCTCGCATCTGAGTTTTGCAGCAGCCATGCTGCTATTAAAAATGCAGCTATACGCATCGCGGAGCAATTTGGAAACGAGAGAGGGATTTCTAGGAGAATGCTGATGGCATTCTCGCCACGGGGCCTGAGAACGTCACAGCCCTGGACTGCTTTCCCAGCAGGCGGCCAACAAGGCAGCGACGCCTCACTGTGCTGGCCGACGTTCGTGGCTTCCTGACTCGGCCGGGATCTGGGGGAACGGACCGCCAAAGCTTGAGCGTGTTCTGCGGCGTCGAGAATCAGTGGAAAGGAAACCAAAAGGGATGAGGAGACGAGAAAGGCCTTTTGCTGCACAGAATCGTCTTTTGTTCTTGCGCCTGCTTTTGTCGCCGGGGCCGGCAAGGGGCTTGGGGGGTCTCAGCCCTCGGCCATCGTGAGAGTGTCATTTGGACCAATCACTGATCCACGTGGAGCCTTTGGGTCAGCCTCTTTGGATGTTTCTGGGTCTTCGTGCTCCTTCCGAAGCATGAGCGGATGGGCCTTGCGAAGGCTCTCACGCGACACACTCAACGTAGTGCGAGACCAGCTGATGGTTGTGGTGGACGCGGTGTACCCGCGCTGTGCGACTCGCTGTTCGCGGTTGTAGTTGTACTTGAAGATCGAGTAAACTATGTCATAAGCCGAGGATCTTTTGGATGCAATGAAATTTACAGTTGTACAAAAAACTGATAATTTCGCAAGACTTCCAGGCCACAGGCTTTCATCCTAATCAATAGGTATTCATGAGAGGGCACTYGTGTAGCGCGAGCCATTGTTCTTCCATAACCTGGAGGTTCTAGAAAAGACTAAGACATTTCTCTAAACCCGAACTTTTACATCAAGCTTTAGGTCTGCCTGAGCATAACTGGAATTTTCAAAAGAAATACATTGTATGTTCACCCATATGCCCTTATGAGATCCCACGTTGTGTAACCAGATCATCTCGATTCATGAACTCCCAATAACGGGTCGGCCTTAAAACCCTTTACCCGAGGATCCTGTGACTTTTATGGTCTGCCAATTCTACAAGTGCAATACCTGAGTACAATATTAACTTCCAGCGGGCTAAGATAGCTCTGTCATAATATTGATGTGAGGTTCACAACCTCCTATCTGGGAACCTGATTTTAGCCATGCAGCGGTCTAACGCTTTGTGACTGGATATCGCTTCTGCTGCTACATCGTTCGGGTTATCTCATAAATCAAACCCTGCGTAGCGGCGTTTTTTGGACCCACAGCCAGGATACTAAACCCTTTCTGTACTACAAGAACGCCGAGAACTTTAATAGCCAATTATAATCTACCACCTAAAAACACCATCTGTAGAATCTAAGAAAAAACGGAAGCTATTTGGCATATAAATCGCTTATTTTAATAAAAATATTTCTATAATTTTTAAATATATAAATTAATAATTTTTATAATATTAATTTATTTTATTATTAGTTTATTTAATAATTAAAATAATTCTTTTTCTTTTTAGTTTATAGCTAATATATTTTAATTATTATATTATTTGTAATTTTAAGTGGCATTTGCTGCATTTATATTTTTCAATATACTAATATTATAACCATAAGCTTTTATTTCTTTAATATTTAATTATAATATATTGGATTTAAATAAAAAAAATATACAATAATCAAAAAAGCATATGCAAATACTAAATAGTTTTTAGATATATTATTAAAAAGCATATAATTAAATAATAAATGAATTTCGTTCGTCCCTAGTTTTTTATAACTATAGCTATTTCTTTCTTTTAATACTTAATAATAATATATTAAATTCAAATAAAAAAAATATATAATAATTAAGAAAATATATACGAATATTAGATAGATTTCTAATATATTATTAAAAAACATAAAAGCAAATAATAAAAGTTATTTCACTGCCGCCAAAACCAATTAAAAAATAGGCCTATAAATCCATTATATATAATGCTATACTTTGATTTTTATTAAAAATAACATGTGCCGTCACGCGGGGGTAACGGCAAGCCCAGCACAGGGTTATTATTATTATTTATTATTTAATTTTTAATTTTTAATATTATTATTAATAAAAGACGCTCCGCTGGCCCTCCGGGGGCCACTGCGTGGGGCTTATAAAGGAAAGATTTAAAATAATAAAATAAAAACTAAATTATATATAAAAATATATAACATATGCCGTCGCGCGGGGGCAACGGCAAGCCTAGCGCAGCACTGGGAACAGGACCGGTATAGTTATATAACCACGAACGAAGTATATATATTATAAAAAAAAATATTCCGCTGGCCTTCCAAAGGCTATTACATAAAGCTTTTAAAAAAGATTATATAATATTAATTTATTAAATTAAAAATTTTAATATTTTACTATTATATATATTTAGATAAAGTATAGCTTAACTTTGCTTTTTTATATATTAATATTATATTTTAATAATTTATTTTTTTAAATATTATTTATTTTATTAAAATTAATTAAAATATATTAAATATATTTATTTATTATAATTATTTTTTTGATTATTTTTTTGTAATAGTTAATATTTAAGCCAAATAGAACATATTTAAAGCTGCCTAAATCTATATAGTTAAAAATTAAGCTATTATTTTAAAGATTTTAAGTAATTTATAAAATATATTTAAAGTTGCTAATATAAAATTAATTATTATTTTACAAATAAATGTTATATTAATAAAAAACAAAGTATGGGGCAATAGTAGCATTTTGGCTTAGATTAAAAATGCTTTAGCCAATTTTATAATTAATCTTTTATTGCAAATAATAAAAATTAACAATTTAAATATTTTAATTTCTATTATTAAAATTAATATTAAAATTTATTATAAAAATGCCTAAATTTATATAATTAGGGATATTTCTATATTGCCTTTATAAAACATAAAAATAAATAATTTAATTATTAATTATTTTAGAAACTAAAATGTAATTAAAACATTTGAAAATATATATAAATATCCAAAATTCCAAATTATACTAATATTAGTTTAGATAATATATTTATAGTTTTTTTAATTTAAATTAAGATTAATTATACTAAATTATTTTGTAAATAGTACAATATAATTAAAGCAAATTTTATTTAATTCAAAAAAAAAATCTTAAAGCAAAAATCAAACTTAATAAATGTATATTTATAAACTAATTAATAGCAATAAAACATAATAGAAATTTTTGGAATTTAAATAATTAACATAAAAAAAAATCAATAAAATTAATTAAAGTTTTTAATATTAGTAATATATTTTATTATTATAATAAAATTCAAATAATATAATTATTTATTTATTATAATAATAAATTTACTTAATTTAATGTAAAAATAACTAAAAAAAAGCGTAATTATTATGGTAATATAAAAAAAATTAAAAAAATTAAAAGCTAATTATATATACAAAACTTATATATTAAATAATTAATTTAAGCTTTTTTTAACGTTAATTTACTTTTCTATAATTATAATATATAGTCAATATACGCTAGCATAGCGCCAAAATACCTGCTCCTTAAAAAAAAAACATTTACAATGATTTTAATAATAAAAAAAAAATGTTAATTATTTCTAGTAATATAATTGTACAATTGACATAAAAAATCCGGTATACCTTTGGCTTTTCTATAAAATTTTATGAAGAAATAGAATAAATAAACTTAAAAAATATAGAATTAATATTATATATAGCTTTCTACTTCTGCCCTTTTATTTTTTTTTTCTTTTCCTTTATTATTAAATTAAACAAAGCTTTTTACTTTATTAAATAATACAACCGCAATTACACAAAAAATTGCAAAAAAATATAAAATTCAAAAAATATAATTTTAGCCAAATAAAAAACTTAAAAAGCTTATTAAAATATAACCGAAAAAATGCCTAAAATAAAATTAAAAAAACTAATTATCTAATATAAAACAAAGTAAATTTAAAAACAATTTTGGTATATATTTGTAAAAAAAAATCTACTATATTATATTACAATTATAGTAAATTACAACTTTGCGGGCTATTCAAAAAATATATTGTATTTGCCGACGAATTTAATAAAACTTGCTGTAATTGCCGATATAATAATAAAGGTTTTAGGTATATTTTATATTATAAATTATTATTTTTTATTTGCAAATAATATATTTAAAAAAAATATTTAGGTAAAATCGCCGTTTTTAATATTTTTGTTAATTTTTGCTATAAATAATTTAAATATTATATATAAAATAATTATTAAATAATATATTTTAGTTTTGTTTATAAAGCCCGTAGCTTTTTGCCCTTTGGCTTATTTTTTTTTTTGTTATATTAAGTACAAACAGAATATACTAAAGAAAAAAATAAAATAAAAAAATAAAATAAAAAAAAATAATAAAATAAAATAAAATAAAACCAATAATAGAAAATAAAAATAAAAATAAAAATAAAAATAAAAATAAAAATAAAAAAATAAAAGTAAAAATAAAGGTACTATGCCCTAGGCCGGAAGGCCGTTGGAAGTTTTTACAAAATAATTAAAAAAAGGCAGATAGTAGTATAAGCTAGGCTAAACTATTAATTTATTCCATTGGGCTTATATTGCCAAACTTTAAAATACAATAATCTATTATATATAAAATAAAATAACTAAAAAACCTAATAACAAAATATTTTTAATAAATTTAATTTATACAATATTTATTTTTTTGAATTTATAAAATTTAAATTAAATTTTTAAAAAATTTGTTTATTTTAGCTATAGAAAACCAAAAGAATATATTGTTTTTAGTTTGCTGGAAATAGAATTTAATATAGTTATTAATAGAATTTATATTATTAGCATTTGGCGTTTGTTTTTAGCTTTTTATCTATAAATATAGTAATTTATAAATTAATAAATTTTCTATTATAAAATTAAATTAATTGGATCCATAATAATATATAATATTTAAATATTTAAATAATAATCCTTCTATATTAACAAAGTTTTTATTTATTTAAACGTTCGTTTTTTAAAAACAATTAATAAAGCTTTAAGCTTTTTTTTATAAGTAATTAAACAAATCCCAAGTTTTGAATTAATAAAGAATTAAATTAAATTTAATTTAAATATATTTAAAGGATTTTTTTTTAAAATTCTTTTGGATATTACTAACTTTTAATTTATTAAAACATTAGTTTTATCAATATAAAAACAATATAGAAAAAACTTATTTAAATTCGAATAAATTACCTTTTGATTATTATAGCAATTAAAGCATTTTTTATTAAAAAATTTTTGCAAAAATATATATGTTATTTAAAAACTATTATTATTTTTACAATAAATACATAATTAAGATAATATCCTACTAATTTATTATAAAAAAAATGCTTTGCAATAAAAAACTATTTTTAAATTAAAATTTTTAAATAAACAAAATAAAATTAAAAATTAATTTATATTATAAAAATATAATATTTCTTTTAACTTAATTTTATTAGTAAATTAATATATGCCGCAGATAGACAATATTAGCGGTTTAAGTAAAGACTTAAAAATAAAATTAGCAAATGATTAATTTAAAATAAAAAAAACAATATAATTTAATATTATTTTTAGGTAAAAAGACCGGCATATTAAAATTTTTGTAATTGTTAATAAAAAAAAAATCATTTGCCAAATCTAATGTTTTTGCTAAATTAATAAAATAAAAAATAAAAATAAAAGCATTAATAAAAACAAAAAAAATTTTATATTTCCAAAAATAAATAATAATTATAAGTTTAAATAATCCATTTAAAATATTAGTTTTAGTTATAATATTTAAATAATTTCTAAAATACAAATATTTAATATTGGCTGTTTAAAGGAAAATATATTTAATTTTAGATAAAGGAATTTTATTATTTGTTTTTAGGCCTAAAACTATTTTTTCCTTTTTAATTATATATTATTGTTTTATCTAA
Organism: Lachnum nothofagi; assembly: GCA_003988875.1. Taxonomy (NCBI): domain Eukaryota; kingdom Fungi; phylum Ascomycota; class Leotiomycetes; order Helotiales; family Lachnaceae; genus Lachnum; species Lachnum nothofagi. The sequence continues at coordinate 196,762 of QYSG01005558.1, forward strand.
TTATAAAAAATACTTTTAATAATATTATTTAAATAAAATAAAATCTTATATTGTTTATATATAAATTTCTTTTTGCAAACGGTAAAGTTTATATTAAAATTATTTAAATATACTAATAGTATATAATGGCCGTAAAATGGCAAATTATTATTTAATATAACTGTAAATATAGTAATATTATAATATATAATACAAATATAAAGTTTAATATTATTATTAGTAATTATGGTTTTTATTTTGTTATTTTTAACTTTTTTAATTAATTAGGGAAAGTTAATAATATGGCTTATTTTTGCCAATATTACATAGCAAATATTATATATAGCAACGGCTTTATAAACATTTTTTGATATATAGTATTAAAATAAATAAATAAATAAAGTATTAATAGTATTTTGTGCTTTTTGCTGTTATTAGCTTATAACAAAGGCAGATATTATTTTTTAAAAAAAAGTATTAATAGTTGTAAATAAAAGTATAATAGGAATTAATTGTAAAAAAAAGAAAAAAAAAGGAAAGTCGGTAAGAAAATTTTATACATAAGAAAAATTAAAGACCTTAATTAAAATCAATATAGTCATATAAAAAATACGAAATTTAAATAAATATATAATATTTATAATTAAAAAATATAGGAATAAACAAAAATAAAAAATTTTAATATATATAATTAAAAAATATAATATAAATATAAAATAATATAAGAATTAAAGATATTTTAAATAAAAAAAAATAATTAATATTTATTTATATAATTATATTAGTTCTAGCCCCCAACCCCTTTAACTTTTTTAATAACCGCAAATAATACTAATATCTACAAACAATAAAAATATTTATTTTTTTAATTTTTGTTTGGTATTTTTTTAATAAATTAAATTATTTTGGCTTATAGGAAAAACACTATTGGTTATTTATTAAATAAAAGCCTTATAACTTTAATAAAAAAAACATTTCTTTAATATATTTATAAAAATTAGAATAAATTATTTTAATAATATTTTAATTTTTGTAAATTATAATAAAAAAGTTAAAGATTTTACGAAATATTTTAAGTGCATTTTGAGATTCCTAATAAGCCAAAAAAAATCACAATACACAACGCGGTTAAATATAAATCTATTATTAAATATTTAGAATCTTTTGGGAATTTTTTTATAATTTTAGTATATAAATACTTAATAAACAAAGATTACTTACTTAATAATAAAAAAACTATAATAACGCCATAGTTAAAATAACCTTTTTCCTTTATTACAAAGAATATTTAAGGGCTTAATTTGGAATTTTTTAAAAAATATAATATATAATTTAATAAAATTTTATTTTATTTATAATATATTTTTATATTTATTATAAATAATCTTATTTTTAATTAAAAATAATTATTAACTATTTAAATTTTTTTAAAATAATTATATAATATTAATTTTCCTAAAAAAAAAGTTATTAATTTTATAATAATTAATAAAAATTCTTTGGTGTTATATTGTATTATAAGGATTAGCCGAGCTTTCAATAAATACACCATTGAACTAAATTAATATCCCATATTAAGCCAATATTCTATATTATAGTAATAAACAAAAAAAATTTAAAATAATATACAAAACTTTTTAAAAAAAAACTTTAAAAATAAGATTACTATAGTGCTAAAAAAGTAACTATTTTTTTTTAGATTTTTTTAATTTATATTATTTGGTTTAAATAATGCTTTAAAGAAAAAATCAATAAGAAAATAGAATTTTAAATTAAGGCCCTTTATACCTAAGTATTACTTGCCCAAAACTTTAATAATATTATTATATTTAAAATTTACTTTAAAGGTTTTATTTTTTATTATAACCTTAGCGATTATATAATAATACTAATAGCTATTAAAAAACTAGATATATTTTTTGGAGTTTTAGATTTCCAAGTAAACTTATCAAAAACAAAAAAAAAAACACAAAAAAAAAAAAAATTACAGCAATTATTAATACTTAAAAAAATAATATTAATTAATAATAAAATCTTTAAAAGCAATGTAAAAACAATAATAACAAAAAAGAATTCTTAATTATATTACATATTTTTATTATATTATTAATTGCTAATATTAAATAAAATAACCTATTTAAAAGTAATATAATACCAAATGAGCTATAATTGTTTTAAAAGGCATATATATTTAATTATTTTAAAAAAAAAATAAAAAAATAATATAGAAAAAAAGAATATTTATACTAATTTATTTATTTAATTTATTTGCAAAATATAGCCATAGAAAAATATAATACTTTAATAAAAAACAACGGTAAATATAATTTATTATAAATAAAATATATTAATATTAGAATAGTAAAATTTTTAAAATATAGATAAATGCTAATAAACTATTAATAATTCTATTAAAGATATTTGATTATATTAAGGCAAGGGTTAGCCAAGAAAAAACCAATAGAAAATAGGAATTAATTTAATTCTAAATGAAAATTAATAATAAAATTCTTTTATAATTGCTGTTAATAAACTATTAAAAATTATTAAAACTAAGTTATAAAAAGACAAATTATTGAAAATCTTAAAAAAATATTAGCAAAAATTTCAAAAATCCATTAATAGCTAAAAATACCAAAAAAAAAAAAAAAAAAAATGATTTATTTTAAAAAGCATTAGGGTACTTTAAGCATTTTGTTTTTTTGGATTAGCAACAATATTAAAGATTCTTAATTTAAATTACTTGAAATATAATGTTAAAAAAAAAAAAAAAAAGAAATTAAAATACTTTATCTACAATTCCATTAAATTAAAACACTAATAATATTTTTATATTCTATTAATTTTATTTATTTATATATATATAAATCTATTTATTTATATATATATAAATTTATTTATTTATTATTAATAATATATTTAATTTTTTAGTTTTTATATATTATATATTAAGTTATAATATTTAAAATTTTAAAATAAAAAGGAGGAAAATTATCGAAAAGCCGAAGTCATATAACAATAAACTTAAGTTTTTTTATTACTTTAATTGTAATAGCGAAGTTACTATTAAATTCCAAATAAAAATAACTAAAAGTTATTAATAATATAAATTTAATTGGAAATATAAAAACGCTAAATAATAATTTATAATATATTTAAAATTATTAAATTATTAAATTATTAAAATAATTGCAATTAAATTCGAAAAATTAATGCAAATACTTAAAAGTAAAAAGGCTTTGGGCGATAGTAAAGCTAGAAGTAAACCGAGGATTATATAGAAATTTTATTGAAAAAATGGTCTAATAATAGTACTTATATTGAAAAAAATTAGGTAGCAAATATAATATTAAATTTGCAAAAATTCAAATAATATTTTTTAAAATTAATTTTGATTTATTAAAAATAATATTAAAAATATTTATTAAAAAGGATTCTATTTATAAAAAAGTTTTGATTTTTATTATTAAGGTTATAAATAATATTAGAAAAATCTAAGAAAAATAATGGAAAAAAAAGAAGAAAAAGTTTAAAGAAATACTAATAAATTTATTTTAGTAAATAAAAGTTTTTAAAACCGGTTTTAATTTATTAATAATAATAATAATAAATATTTAAAATAAAATTTTTTTTTAATAAAAATAAAAATAATAATAGCCTAAAATACTAAAAAAAATTTAAAAGTATAGTTAAAAGATTAAAGGCTAAAAAATAGCTAAAGACCTTATTGTTAATATAAGGGTACGTAAAGTCTATAAACGGCAATAATGTTATAGCTAATTTAAAGATTATTAAAGATTACTAAAGGATTTTTTAATATTTTTAATAATGGAAAAGGAGATTAAAAGCATTGAAAAAAGAAAAATAAGCTTTTTATAGAATTATCGGAAAAAAGTAATAATATTATTAAAATTAAAATTGAAAAGTAATGGAATTGCTTTTTTTATAAATTAACGCTATTATATATATATTATCTTAATGTTATAATATATAATTTAGGATAGGAATATGGTTTTTTTAAGAGTTGTTATAAATTGAAATATAATTGCTAAATGATTAGAAAGTCGTTTATTGAAACACAAGCAAAAAAAAAAAAAATTGTAATAGCGTTGCCTGTAGATATATAACTATACTGGTTCTGAATCCAAAATAAATAATATAAGTTTCTAATTTTTAAATAAAAATCTTTTACTTATTCATTTTCTATGCCCCTAATTACTTTTCTTTTTCTTTAAACCCGTTTGTTTTTTAATTTTATATTAAACTTCAAAATATTAATATATTAGTTTAAATTAATAAATTTATAATTAATATTATTGAAAATAAGAAAAAAATTCCTTTTGCCTTTAAAACCCCAATTTTTTTCTTGGTTTGTATAATATGAATTTTTTTTGTAAATAAATTATTTGCAATTAAAAATATAATTAAATATAATACCATTAATACTTTAAATATGAAAAATAGCAATATACAATAAATCAAATATCTATTCATATTTGCTATTAAAATAAATAATAATTTTGTTTAAGTTTAGCCTTTGATTTTTATAAATTATTAAAGTATATACCAATTAAATAGGAAATATAGTATACATATACGATTATTTTTTAACAGCGTAATTACTATTAATTATTTTAATGGGAATGCAGCAAATATTAAAATAAATAGGGCCATTATAGCTATTAAATTCTATAAGTAAAATAATAAAAGGATTTATTTTAGGACTAATGCTTTCATTTTAAATCATATTTCGGAGAATGCCTTTAGCCCTATTAACAAGTTTTTTTTCTATTTAAAAATTTTTTATTAAAATAATATAATAATTAAAAGCAAAATATAATAAAATATCTAAATTACTAGTATTATTTGATTTAATAGTTATAGCTTTAATGCCAATATGTACAACTATAATCTTGCGGATGGACATACTAAGATCTTTTAAAACATTAAAATTATATTTTATTATTTTTTTATTAATTGCAAAAAAATATAAAATATTATTAAAAGTAAATATTATATTAGGTAATAGGTTATTACGAATTTAAAATACAAAAAACTTAAAACTTTTTATTAACAAATCGCCTTATTAAAACTATTATAAAGCATTTTAAAAGCATTAAGTAATTTTATTTTTTCTTTATTATTGTATAATAATAATAAATTAAATAGTTTTATGAAAAAAATTATAAAATATATAGCTTTTAATAATAAAAGCAAGAATTTTATTCTTTATATTACAAAAAAGTACTAGTTTTAAGATAAATGGAAATTGCCAAAAATCATTAGTAATAATTATATTAAAACCGCCAAAATCAAGTTTTTTATTACGAGAATAAGCCTGTTGTAAGCAGTTATTAATAATAGTAAATATTTTGAAGTAAACTATAGATTTTTTATTAATAATAATATAAAAAACCTTTTTTATAGTAGTTTAGAAGTTCTGAAAAAATATGCCATTAAAAGGAACATAAAAAATACCAATACAAAAGCAAAATAAAAAATAGATAATAAAGCCGCAAATACTATTGGCAGCTATATTTATCAGAGTATATTTTGCGATAAAATTAGGTTAACCAGTTTTTTAAGCGAGCTTTATAAGGGTTATACTAATTTATATAATTGCAAAAGTTTTTTTGATATTTGCCTATTTATTAATATTTATATAAATTTATAAAATAAAGCAATTGACTAATACATTAATATAATAATTGGCAATTTAATAGAATATAATCTTTTGCTTAGAATTAAAAAATTTTATATAGATTATATTAATAACTTATAATATTATAAAATCAAAGATTTTTTTCTGATTAATCCAGCTAATGAAAATATTTGTATTTTTATTAATTGCCCAGCGCAGCGGGCATTGCGGAGACTTAGTGTCAATTGTATGTGTTGAAGAGTGGTCAAAAAGTATTCCACTTTTATGGCTAAGCGAACCAGTAATCAATTCTGTCCGCAACTCTAGTCCGTGCTTTTGTCGCTTGTTTCAATCGCCAGACTAATCGCCACACCAGCCCCAGCCACAATCCGTAAACTTTATAAAGAAAATATGGGCTTATAGCGCTAGACTAGCGCATTCGAATGGCTTTTTTACTTTTATAATAGCTCTAAAGCTGCGTGTGA